>WSXT02014773.1:0-14425 GCA_011762715.2 Neuroterus valhalla
CCGACCGTAGTCCTATACTTTTCCCAGCCAAGTCATAAACCGATGCAGTGAAGCGTTATTACAATATAAACTCGCTATGCAAATCATTGACCCTGTTATGGTTTAATTACCTCGTATTGTTTATTACGAGCCGGGAATCTTCCACTTCATCTTGTATATGTATTCCAAATTCCGTTCATAAAAAAAGACAGCAAATTAGTGCGAATAATTATCGAATAAACAATACATATTAAAATAAACAATCAACAGTTGAATGATCCCTGTTTTTAGAGAAAAATAAAGCGAAATTGTTGGCTTGCTTTATTTCCATCGAACTCATTCTCACATTAATGTCCAACTGATCGCTTCGATCATCTGACTCTTTGAAGAAAGAGAAATACTGGAACCTGATTTACGTAATTTCTTATGTAAATCCCTTCCGATTGCCTCTGATCGACTTTTATTGCAGGAATAATGCAGGAAAAAATCCCAATGCAGGAATAAGAAAATAAAATCTGATGTTGGTTTTTGAACCTGCGATTATTGAGATATTCTATCTATTTATTCAATAAAATGATCAAAAGCTGTGAAACTCATAAGAGGTTACCAGCTCTTTATAAGAATCCGTTTGTTATTTTTTGTACATTTATGTAGATAAAAAATTGGGTGGTAATCTGAAATTTTTTAAGCTTTGTATCGCATTTACCTTCTTGAGGAATAAACCAATAAAAAAATCCAATCCTTAACACATAAAATATTTTTATGTAAGTTTCTTGTTTTGATACTATTCTCGATTGAAGGGGGAATTCGAGGGGAGACGAACGTGCTCTGTGAGATAGATTCAAGCCCTTACGGCCTTCTTTTTCCAACCTAAACTAACCTTAGGGAAAAAATTGAACCACTGAGAGTAGTAGAGTCTTGAATTCAAGTTTGTATGTTTTTGGATGATTTCACAGTGAAAAATATTGAGTAAGATACGAAGGTATTTTTGAAAAAGAGTGACGAATCTCTGGTGTTCAAATACATTATTTATTCAAACAATCGATGAGTCGATTAATTATCAAATATTGATCAAGGATTTAGGTATTGCTATATATAACTGGACATTCAAGAAAAAACTCAATAGGATACGGTCGTATATTATGTTGCTCAGAATTCTAATCGTTTTTTCAAAATACTCGAAGTTGGGACTGGCCTAGAAATTTTTTACTGATGACAATACATTTTTTTCTTGGAACTTCTATAGGTATACTGGAAAATGTAAGTTGATTTTGAAACAGTTTGAAAAAATCAATTCTTCTAGGTATTAAACACTAATGGAGGCTCGTATGGACTTCTTTTTCCGCATATTGCATTGTTTTTTGCTTTCGTTAAAATTAAAAATCAAGTAATTCTTGCGCCTGAAAATCGGTACCACCTTGCATGCTGAATAGCGGTCATTGGGGTGCACTGCCATGCCGGCCTCGAGTATCCTCGACAAATACAGTGGGTAACGTCTATGTCGGCGCTGAACCGTTGGTAATGAAAATTTCGTAAATGGGCGTATTACTATTATTCGAATTATTGGAAATTTTGAAATGTATTTTATTATTATGTATTTTATCTATTATTCATTAACAAACGAGATAACATTCAACAAAAGAGTTGAGTTTTCAGGCTGAAACGACAAATTTTCCAGGAAAAAGACGACCATTGAATCGAAAAATATGAATGTTTATTATTTAAAAAATAAACAGTTCAATTTTCAACTGAATGGACAAATTTTAGAAAGACAGTTGGATTTTCAACCGAATCGTTAAATTTTGTAGGCAGAGAAGGTAATTTTTTGGAAGACCTTTGGATTTTAGTCCATTTTGTATTAAATAGTTACAGTTTTCACGAATACTAATGAAGTTGATATTCCATCCGACGCACAACCGAAATTTAAAATAAAAATCCGTTTAAACAACCTTTAGAGAGATGCATCGTCTAAGAAAAATATAATTGTTGTTATTTTAAACATAATATTGTTTTGATATTGAATCAAGCACAGTTGAATTCTATAAGGAAAGGAACATTTTCAACATAATAATTGACCCCTTCACTAAAAAGATTAATTTTTAAATAAACTTTTGAATTCAAAAAAACTAATTCTGAAACTTAAATGGACGATATTTCCACTAAAGAGTTGCATCTTCAGCCAGATAAGATTATACAGCTAAAAAAGGAAATAAATCGAAACCATATTTTCATGGATTTCTAAGCCAAAAAGGCATATTCTATCGAAAAAAAATTTTATTTTTGACAAAATACGAAATATCAACTAGTCCATTAATGATTGGAAGTTTATCAACATTTTTTATTCAATAGTTTTTTTGGAAATACTCGTTGTTTGTTAGAAATTCCTCTCTCCTTCCGTTCTAAATTAATCTTCCCAATCGAAAATGTGAATACTTGGACGCAAATTCAATTCATTCGTGTTGCAAATTCAACTATTCCGTAGTATGTAGAAAACTGATGTTCTTTTGTTGAAATAAAATATTTTGGCAGAAAGTTGTACTCTTTGGTTTAAAATTCTAATATTTTGTCAAAAATAGAAATGTTTTCGATAAAATATGACTTTTCGACTTGAAAATCCATAACAATATGGTTGTGATTTGTTTTAATTTTTAGCTGGATAATCTTATCTCGTTGAAGGTGCAACTCTTTAGCGAAAAAATGTATTTTGAAGTTCTGCAGAAATTTTCAAATCCTAGACATTTGAAAGTCTATTCAGACCTGGAGATAAATCCACAAACCTGGGAGCGCTGACGCGCATTCATTTTATGCATCGCAGTGCTAGCGAGGCCAGCATGGCAGTGCACGCCAATGACCGCTATTCAGCTTGCAAAGCGGTGCCGATTTTCAGGCGCAAGAATTGCTTGATTTTGAATTTGAAAGAAGAAACAAACAAAAACGCAATATTCGGAATAAGAAGTCTATAAGAGCCTCCATTAGGGTCTAAAGATGAGGTGGTACAAATATATTAACAAACAATCCATCAGTGTAAAAGAATCATGGCTTTGACGAAAGCTTATTCTTGACGAAGCACCTTAACGTCTTATTTGAGAATATTTCAATAGGGATAAGACAATGAAAATGAAATATTCTCCAGTCAACAGGAGTACGTTTTTTTGTTTACTTTCGTGGTTCAGTACTTTTCGTAGTAGAACTTGCAGTTCGGAGTTGGACCCTGAGTTCAGGAAAATCTTCGATGAGAAAATACACAACACTGGATAAATTTTATTACAGAAATGATTGAATTTCATAACAATTTCAATGTACACAATATTACATTTTTGTAGTTCTTATTGTGGTTCGTAACCAAACACTCTACCAACCACTAAAACGTTATCATTTTTCGGCTCGTGGGTGTAATTGTACGAACTTCCGAGGTATTGGATTTTTGCACTCGAAAGCCAATAGTAAGCATTCACCAAGCAAAATGGTTTAGTCTTTCTATAGCCAAGCAATCGTTTTTGAATAATTCGAATAATTTTGCTATTTTCACTCCACCCCCTGATCATGTTTTAACCAATGTTTTGGATTCTTTGTAAAAGACTTCCAAAGCTGGCCACGATATTATTTTTCAAGCTTAATGTTTCAGCTTAGTGGCTTTCTTGGTCTCTGATTCTTTACGAGAACTGAGAATAAGTGGACTAAAGGATGATATTGCAAAGATGCTTTAGAGGGACTATAAATCACAGAATGAGCCAAGGGTGGTCGAGAGCCGGGTGGCAGGAAGGTGGTTCGGCCGTTACGGCTACGGAATAGGAGAAATATTCCTTTTTTGAAGGTATAAGAGGGAAAAAGCTGGAAAGAGGAAAAAAAGAAATATCTAGCCTTGTGATTAAGGCGCTTCTACGGTCACGACGAATTATCGTCGAATAAAGCGCGACGATTAACGCGAACTGCGCACGACGGAAAATGAATCGGAAGAATTTCGTTTAACGATCTACCTCCGTCCCGTCGTGGAAATTAGTGAATGAAAGAGAAAGTCCATTTTTTCTCCTTCTCATACTTTCTCTGCTTTTTACGACTTTCATACTCATCTCACTCTATAAAATGGATTAACTAATTAGTAGAATTCGTAACGTAGATAAGGGGATGGTGAGAAATGCACCCACCTTTAAGAACAAGTTTATAAATTGTAATCATCTTTGTGATAAATGCCTTGGAATTTTTCAGACAAGGAGCTGCTGCATAGGAATCTTTATCAGGAGCAGTCCCAAAATTTCGCCTCTTGTTTTGAAGAAGCTGTCGAAATCTTTGAAAGGGTGGAAGTCATAATTTCAGTTGCGATATTGACTCATTTCTAGTTTTTGGTGAATAAAAACCTGCAATTTTTCAAATCATCAACACTTTGAAAGTATACAGTACAGCCCCTCAATAGGGCACCTCTCGGGTTAGTAGCGGAAGTGTTCCCCAAGAAACGCGCTACCCTCACTTACGTTCTTCGCTGCTCTCGAGATTCTTGCTCGCTCTGCCTCTGAATAAGGCGATCACCAAATGAATGCGCGATATATGAGGTGGTGTATTTACAGTAGGGTGGTCCAAAAAATTTTTTTTTTTGTAATTTTATGCAAAACGCCCGGAAACTTGTTCGAATCCACGGAAAATAAATGCATTTTTTTTGTTTTGAAAAAAAAATATTTAGGAGTGGCGCAAGCCCCATGAAGTTTAACACGTATTTCCCATAAGAAAAAAAGACGTTCCTGTGAATTTTATTCAGAAGTCTCAATATTAGATGAATCGAGTTCGAAATTCGCCATTTCTCTTCACAATTGGTCACAGAATGCGATTAAAAATTACTTTTCAAATATCACCCCCATGAGTCTGTTTTATAGGGTCCCAAAAAACCCCCATTAGTGAAAAAATGGGTTTTTCGAGTTTTTGGCGCTAATTATGATTTTTTTGCGGTTTTTTTAAGGCAGATTGTATGAAATACTGCTTTATACTGATAAAACAATGTATTATTGGTTTTAGCAACTTTCTCTTAGAAGAGGGTTAGAAAGTCAAGGTTTTTTCCTAATTTTTAAACTTGCTTTCAACGTTTTAGTTAGAGCGAGGTAATAATCAGTTAAAGTTGACAAAATAATTTGTTTCAACAATTGGTTATAATTCATAACGATATTCTTTTAAAACAATGCTACAAAGTTGCGGTTATTTCTGAAATATACAACTTTTTGTCCACTTTTCACTCGAAGTGGGTAATTATTTAGGTTAATTTAGCAAAAAAAATTGTTAAAAAAAATTGTGAATGTTTACAGCTATCTTCTTCTAGATAAATACTACAAAGTTGCGGTTTTTTCCTGAAATTTTAAACTTTTTATCACTTTTAATAAGAGCAATGTAATAATTGATTCATGTTAAAAAACAAATTATTCAAACAATTTATTATCATAGCTGATAATATTTTTTTTGCCTAATCATAGAAACTTGCGGTTTTTTCTGAAATTTAAAACTTTTTGCCCACGTTTTACTTAAAGTGAGGTAATATTCGATTTAATTCAACAAATATAATAATTGTTTAAACAGATTATCATTGTTAATACCTATCTTTACTGAGACTAGTGCTAAAAAGCTGCGGTTTTATTTCTAAGTTATTAGGCTTCCTATCAAATTCTCACTTAGTGAGGCAATGATTAATGCGAGCTAACAAACATGCTTATTAATTAAAACTATTTATTATGATTGCTAATAATATTTTTTTTGCTCGATGGTGGAAACTTGCGGTTTTTTCTGAAATTTGAAACTTCTCACCCACTTTTCACTTGTAGTAAGTTGATATTTAATTTAATTTAACAAAAATAATTGGTTAGAAAAATTATCATTGTTTGAACCTGTCTTCTCTTAGACTACTTTTCTTTTTAGAAAACTTTTCACCTAGTGAGGTGATAATAAAAGCGAGTTAACAAACATGCTTATTTAAAAAATTCATTACCAAAACTTTTACAAGTCATTTACAAACCTAGTCTTCGCACCTACTTTTAATTATTCCATTCTTTCTCTTTGTCTCTTTTGTATAAGAGCTGTTTTTTTCAATTTTTTCTTAACATTGGAAAAAGAACAAAAACATTTTACTCAAACAAATACAATACTACGTAAAATTTGATTCTCTTTAATGTTTATTTATTATTTGTTCACAGGTAAAAAGGTAGAGCAAAGTTAAACATTTCAGAAAAAACCACAACTTTCTAGCACTTATTAGGGAGAAAATGGTCGAAAACAATAATAAATTGTTCAAATAAATATGTTCTTTTACTCGCATTCATTATTACCTCATCAAGTGAGAAAAGTGATAAAAAGTTCAAAATTTCAGGAAAAAACCGCAACTATCTAGTATTAATCTAGAGGAAGATAGCTATGGACATTCACAATTTATTTAATCAATTATTTATGCTAAATCCAAATAAATAATTACCCACTTCAAGTAGAAACTGGACCAAAGGTTTAAATTTCAGAAAAAAAACCGCAACTTTGTAGCACCATTCTAAAAGAATATTGTTATGAATTATAACCAATTGTTGAAACAATTAATTTTGTAAACTTTAACTGATTATTACCTCGCTTCAACTGAAACGTTGAAAGCAAGTTTAAAAATTGAGAAAAAACCTTGACTTTCTAACCCTCTTCTAAGAGAAAGTTGCTCCGACAGTATTTCATGTATTTGAAATAATTTGCCTTTAAAAAACCGCAAAAAAATCATAATTAGCGCCAAAAACTCGAAAAACCCATTTTTTCACTTATGGGGGTTTTTTCCGACCCTATAAAACAGACTTATGGGGGTGATATTTGAAAAGTAATTTTTTAATCGCATTCTGTGACCAATTGTGAAGAGAAATGTGGAATTGTGTACTCGATTCATCTAATATTGAGATTTCTGAATAAAATTTACAAAAAAGTCTTGAGGCACCTCTGAATATTTTTTTTTCAAAACAAAAAAAATGAATTTTTTCTGTAAATTCGAACAAATTTCCGGGCGTTTTGCATAAAAATTTGAAGAAAAATTTTCATAATGCAATTTTGGACCACCCTAATGTACAGGGTGACGATTCGGTGGACGATTTCAAATTCACGGTTATTTCCCGATTCTACACGATCAAGTTTTTCAATTTTCCCGGTCGACTAGAAGTACCATATTCTTATTTGTCGCAAACCGCTAAAATTTATATTTATTCATGACGTTTATCCTAAACTTCCTTGAACACAACAGATCAAACATTGCAAAATAAATGAATTTGGAAAAGAATGCTCTAGTTTTCAACAGAAAAATATCATTTTTTTGCAAAAATTGGAACAGTTAAATTTGCAATCGAAAAAATAAATTTACGATAACAAAAAAAACAGGTTCCTAACAAAATACTTTTTTTTCAACCAATGTGATGAATTTTCAAATAACATTATGAATCTTCAACCACAACAGTTAAATTTCAAAACAAGAAGATGAATTTTCAACTGAAAAGATGAATATTGGACTGGAACACTCCGATTTCCAACCATGAAGGTGAATATTCAAACCAATTTTAAACCAAGCATTAGTCTTTTGTGAAAAAAAAAGAATCTTTCACTGAAGGAGTTGAGTTTCCAAACAGATAAATTAACTTTTACTGAAAAAGATAAGTTGTCAACGAAAACTTGAATATTCAAATTTTGAATTGGAAAGAAATGAACGTTCAACTGAACAAACAGATTTTTCACTGAAACTATGGGATTTTCAATTGGAATGAGTTAATTTTCAGTTAGAAAAAAAACTAACTGTCAAACAAATCATTACATTTATTCAAAAAATGATGATAGCTAAAATGATAAACATTGAACTAGATGTAATTTTTGACAAAATATTCATTTTCAACCAAAAAATACAATTTTTCAACAGAATGGTTGAAATTTGAACCATAAAAATAAAAATTATCAAACAAAAATGGGAGTGACATTTATTGCTTGAAAAATTAATTTTAAACCAAACACAAGGGTTTTTAACAAAATGAATGTTCGATTAAAATGAAAAATGGTCGACTATGTAACTTGAATTGTTAACCATTAAGAAGAATTTTAGAAAAAGAATATCAACTTCCGAAAAAAAATATAATTTTCTACAAAAAATCGATTTTTCAACAAAATATGAGAAGTTTCAACGAAATACATAAATTTTCAATTCAAAAAGGACAAATTCTCACTGAAATGGCGAATTTTGAACTAGAAAAGATCAATTTTCCACTAAAAATGAAACAGTTTAATTCTTGTTCGAAGAAATTGATTTTCAACCAAACTAATGAATCTTTAGGTATAGTAATGAATCTTCGAATGATTAGATGTATTTTAAGCAAAAATATCAATTTTTGACCATAAATAATAATTTTCTACAAAAAAGCCAAATCTTCCACGAAGTACATTCATTCTCAAGGAAATAGTTTAATTCTCAAATTCTAAAATCCATGTTCAACTCAATACTCACATTTTTCCCAAAAAAAGATGAATTGATTTTTATCAAAGTAGTTATAATTTCAACTAGAGTAAAATTTTGAATCGAAATAATGAAACTTTAACAAGAAAGTTTTTATTTTCAACAAATAAATGTAAATTTCAAGCAAGTATTTGATTTTTTAACCTCAAAAGGAGGAGTTTGCAATTTACAGCGTAAACAAGCTTTCTATCCTAATTCAGAAATATTTCTTCTTCGGAATACTATACTTCTACTCTAAAGACTGCTTGAAGTACTTCCTCTATTTAAAATTGAGTAGAGGAAACTTTAAAACTGTGACGAATTTTGAATTGGAGTAACGATTTTTTTCAATTCATTTCTTCTGAATCCGAATTATAATTAGTTTTAAAATTTCCCATTAGATGTAAAAAATTCCCTGTTCCAAGTGAAATTACACTTCTTTACTGAAACTCCCTGCCCTAAGAAAATATATTTTTTTCTGAAATCCCCTGTCCCAAGTCAGATAAATGAGGAAAAGCGAATAAACGTGATAAACACATTTATTTGAAAAAATGAAGATAATAATTCTTCTGTAGATTTTGGGCTCTCATCGATTCAATTATCAAATTTGAGTCAGCTAAAAAAAATACCCAAAGCCGTAAATTCGCAAAACGTTTTTCTTATAATGGGAAAAAATTCTCCCTCTTATGACGCATATATAGATATATTTATATTTTTTTAAATCAGATTACAGGAACGTTGCATTCTTGAAATCAAATGATAAGATATCTCTTTGATTAATAAAAAGAAGGCCGTTATTTTTTGTATTTTTTCGGTAGAATTTTTAATAGTCTTGGTTGTGTTAAGCAGATTCCTGGTTTCTAATCAAATTCCCGGCTATTTCCTGGTTTTTCCCTGGTCAATAAAATTCCCGGTCATTTATCGGTTTCCCGGTCAAGTCGCTACCCTGATGCATGTATAGCATGGTTTTTCATTGAAAATTATTGGAAGAATACTTATCTTGTACTAGAATTATGATCGAACCAACTAACATGTATTATTTTTAATAGCAAATAAAAGTATTTTATCGAGAAAAACAATCATTTTTACCGAGAGCGCCCTATCGAGAGGCAATGATTTCAAATCTTCTTTACTGAACGTGAAGGCTAGAGAGAGGGGGTAGCATTCGAGTGTGCTTGAGGGGAATGTGCCTTACTGAGAGGCGCCCTATTGAGAGGCTGTACTTTAAAGTCATAAAAAGCATTGCTTAGTTCAAAAAAGGGTTGCTGATGATAATTTATTCGTAGAATATATGGGAACAGAGTTCCTTCTGGCGGGTCACACCGTGGTGAGGTCAGCGCAGAAAAATGCGAACCGTAACGTAACGGAAGTGTGCAGCGGAAGAGACGTATGCCTTTCCCCACTCCGCCACCTATAACGTGTGTATAACAGTACACGATTCCCCTCCCTCACCTGTTTCTTTACTCTACCGCATATAGTAATTTATTAATAATGAATGTCGCACTTTGTACTGTAATGAACAGTTAATCTGCGATAACAAAATGTTGAGGTAATTCATTGAGATGAAAAGTACTCAATGCTTCAAGTTGGACCAAATTACACTCAGTGTTCGAAATTATATCAATATCGGTTAAGTTGTTTCGGAGACTTTTAGAGACAAACATCGTGAGACGAGATTTTTATATACATATGCAATGCCGGATCATGGGGGGAGCTTGGTGGTGCTAAAGCACCGGGCCACGCACTAGTGGAGGCCTCTTTTCACCAAGGAGAAAATATAGAAAAATTTTTTGATTGTTATAATATTTTCTGTATTATTCATGTAAATAAATTTTTGTTTGTCATTCTTGAACTGAATTCATTAACATAAAAATCTTCTCTGCAATGAGAACAACTTTGCCCTTTTTCATGAAATCTGCCGCCTTGAAGGGGCCCCGTCGTTAGATTAGCTCCGGGCCCCGAAGGATCCTAATCCGCCCATTTACATATATGTATATTTTAATATATCATGACCAAGTTCATTAAGAAAATAAATTGAAATTGCATTATTAGCATTATAGTTCGTATAATAGAAACTTGTTTACTCATCTTCAAGAATCATACCAATTCGGATATCAAGTCAAAAATATTATCAAGGACATTATAAGGGAGTAAAAAATACTTTTCACTCCCTAGGGAGTGAAAAGTGACGTCAGGAATGGATAATGAAAACTATATATCTATAAGCTTCTATTTTACGATAATCATCACTCACCGTAAATACTTTGAGGAAATTTTGGTTGCAGATAATAGAATTTCAAGGTAATTTATGGGAAGTTGCCATACATAACCTATAAAATAATCAAAAATTTTCGAAAATTTATGGGAATATATTTAAATTTTCAAATTGAATTTTTGGTTCCTTATCTTGAGTTACCATAACTTACCTGTAAAATGACTATAAACTACCTGAAATTTTCATACATTTCCGGAAATTTATGGAAATTTTTGCAATTGGATTTTTAGTAATTTATGACAAGTAACCATATATCCGTGTGAAATTACTATAAATTACCGAAAATTTTCATAAATTTCTGGAAATTTATCTACATTTCTCAAATCGAATTTCAGGTGATTTATGGTAAGTCACCATATTTTCCTGTAAAATTATCATGCATGACAGAAATTTCTCATAAATTTCAGGAAATTATGAAAATTTTCGTAAATAAATTTTTAGTAATTTATGATAAGTTACCATATGAGCGTCCAGATGCAATAAGGGAACACGTGTGCATTTCGTCGATTAACTATTGTCCAAGGGGTAGAATTTTTGAAATGTCTCACAATTTGATTTCGATGGATGATATTTGTAGAGAACTCCATAGCGCATCTTTTTTTTAGAAAGAGTGAGTATGTACGTTTTTTGGTTTTTCATTGATTCAAGAGAAACTGTTTCTTTCGCTGAAAAAAATTTTAGTACATTTTTGCGTTCAACTTGCCAGATGGTTCAACATGTCCTACGACTGTTAGAGCGTTTAGGAACATGAGAATCATTCCTGGGCCATATAATGAATTTTTGAAAATATTTTTTTCGAAATCTGAGAGATACATTCATACAAACGATAAAATTGAGTGAGGAAGTTTTGACATGTTGAACCATGTCACAAAAAAATTTCAAGGACATACTTACTTCTACTACAAAAAACATGCGCTATGAAATTTTCTACTAATATCAGTCATCAAAATTGAATTTGAGACATGTCCAGAATTCGACCCCTTGGACAATAGTAATCGCCGAAATCCACGCGTACCCCCTTATTTACCAGTAAAATTACCATACATGACCAAAAATTTCCATGAATTTCCAAAAATTCATAGACATTCTTAAATTGAATTCTAGGTAATTTATCTTGAGGTACCAAAAATTGTCTGTAAAAATACTATAAGTTACGGAGAATTTTCATAAATTTCTGTCATAAATGGAAATATTTAAAATTGAATTTTCGGTGATTTATGACTAATTACCATATTTTCCTGTATGATTATCATAAATTACCCGAAAATTTCCATAAAATCTGGAAATGTATAGAAATTTTCAAATTGTATCCTGGGTAATTTATCTTGAGTTGCTATGAATTGCCTGTGAGAACACTATAATTTACGGAGAATTTTCGAAAATTTCTGGAAATTTTTAAAATTGAATTTCGGGTGATTTATGGTAAGTCACCATACTTACCAGTAGAATTACCATAAATGAACAAACGTTTCCACAAATTTCCGGAAATTTATAGAAATTGATTAAATTCTGGGTAATTTACCTTGAGTTATCATCAATTGCCTGTGAGAATACTATAAATAACGGAAATTTTTCATGAATTTCTGGAAATCTGTGGAAATTTTCAAAATTGAATCTCGGGTTTTTTTTGTAAGTCACCATATGTTCCTCTGAAATCACCATAAGTGACCAGAATTTTCCATAAATTTCCGGAAATTTATAGAATTCTCGTTAATTTATCTTGAGTTACCGTCAATTGCCTGTGAAAATACTATAAATTACAGGAAGTTTTTATAAATTTCTGGAAATCTATGGAAATTTCCAAAATTGGATTTTGGGAGATTTAAAATAGGTCACCATATTTCCCTGTAAAGTTACCATGAATGACCAAAAATTTCCAGTAATGTCCGGAAATCATAGAAATTTTTATGTATGATTCTAGGTAATTTATCCTAAGTCACCATAAATTTTCTGTGAGAATACTATAAATTACAGGGAATTTTCGAAAATTTCTAAAAATACATGGGAATTTTCAAAATTGAATCTTGGGTGATCTATGGTAAGTCACAATATTTATCAGTAAAATTACCATAGATGACCGAAAATTTCCATTATTATCCGGAAATTTATAGAAATTTCTAAATATAATTCTGGGTAATTCCTCACAAGTTACCATAAATTGCCTGTGAGAAAACTATGGATTACGGAAAATTTCCATAAATTTCTGGAAATTTATAGAGATTTTCAAATCGAATTTTGAAATCCTGAACTCCTGTGCAATCACGCTACCTTTTTTTGGACTCCAATATTGGCTGGAATCATTACTATTCCGTTAAATGTCTGAAATCATCCATTTGTCACAAAAAATATCGTATGCGCCAAGGGGGAGAGAAAATTTTTCGACGTGTGTACGTTTTCAGTACTCGTCTCCGGCTCACTCGTCGGAAAAGTCCCTCTCCTCCCCCCAGGTGTTTAATATACTATCGCAATCTTCTTATATCTGTCGTTTTTCATTTTTTTCACATTTAACAAACTTTGCAGTGGAGTATCTTTACGTTTCCTTCGAATAATTCAACTATGTTATTAAATAACCTTCCTCTTTGATACAAAAATGTCTATCCCTCCGCTTTCCTTTGATCTAAATGTTTCCTGAGAGATGTAATAAAATGAGAATGGACTCGACTAAACTACTTGACGGCTGCTTCATCGGTACAAAAACGAACCATATGCTTGTATTACTATATCAAGATGACTACAAAGGAATAAACAAATTGGATGAAATCCCTCAGAAATTCCTCTCCCTCGATCCAATCCATTTGCCAACTGAAACTTCCTGATAGCCGTATTGTTGTTTTCCGTTCTATTCCCGAGACAGATTTCCTAAAAAATGTTCCACTTCAATAGGTTTTCAAAAAAATGTGCAAACCTTGTGATTCCATTTCATAGAAAACTGATAAGGGTACATTAATCCTTTTCCTTTTAACCATATTTTACAGCAAGAAAGATGAATTAATACCTGTTTCGATCCGCTTTCAAAGTATCAGGAGAATAAGTTTTCTCAAGTATAAATTTCATAGAATTACATAAATTCAGTTTGAGAGAAGAGTGTTGGAGAGAGTTGGCGAGAAGCCATTTAAGGTGTACTAAGGAAAAAGTTCTTGCTAAGCATTATTTACAGTCGAAATCTTTCGAAATTTTACTCTTTCACCTAATTATTCCTACCATTAAAAATTCTTGATGATGTTTTCAATCTTTATTAATTTTGACCCCGGATGAGTAGAACTTACGAACTAGTTTCTTCTTGGGTATTCATTTGTCGGACGGTTCAGTAATTTCAAGTTCTCTACTGTAACTTCTCGAAAGAACTGGATCCATTATTGTTGATCCAAAAATGTAGTTCTGATTATTAATAGACGAAGGAATGATTCTTTGTTGTTAAAAGCTGAGGCACAGGAAGGGGTCGTCCATAAACTACGTAGCCGATTCTCGGGGGAGGGGGAGTTGTAAGAAATACTACGGTCATCCACGGGAGGGGAAGGGCAGTTCCGATCAGATCTACGTAGAAATTAATAAAACTTCATTAAATAATTTCTTAATAAATGAACTCTAATACTTTACGTTGGATAGTAGAAAAAAAAATCTGCCCGCTTAGCGGGCACATTCTCATCGCGCGCTTCGCGCGCAGCTCGCTTCGCTCGCAAGTATCAGCGCGCCTACGGCGCGCGTCC
>WSXT02014784.1:0-11658 GCA_011762715.2 Neuroterus valhalla
TGCAGAAAACCAAAACTCCTGAGCGCAGTCGATTATCGACAGACGAGTCTAGATGTAGACATTCGATAGCATCGTTTGCCTACACTGATCCTCGGCGTCAAATCTCCCGCTCGACAGTAATTAAACGTGGTGAAAACACGACTAAGCGGGAATCCTGAATAGTCACCCACCCGAGCGCTAACCGCGCCCAAACATGCTTGACATTCGAGATCCCACCCAAGCCGGAAGTTACCACGCAGCTACTGCCGTCGGTTACTGAGAAATATATAATTTCGAATTTTTCGAATTAAACCATTAAAAAATTTCGAGATCTTTTATTTCGAGCTTCTTATCTGTTATAAAGTTATATGGAAACGCTTCGGACAATTTAAAACTACAATACTACCTTAAAGATTGTGAATATGGTTGTAGTTGTTGACGTAGTAGTTTACCGTTGTTATTAGCTATTTGCAGGGTTTCTATGCGATTTCACGATAGAAGAAATCTCTTGATTTTTCTGTTATAAACAAGATTTGGAAGATAATCAAATTTGCGAAAAAAAATTATTCATAGGAAATGTATTCCTGTAAAAGTTTTTGTCATAATACTTCTGAATTTACACTGAATAAATTGAATAAATTCCTTACGAAATGCAACCCAAACGAATTCAAGAAGAAAACCATTAGACTCCATTCGAAAGAGATTGAACAGTAGAGTGGTCCAACAAATTTTTTTTCGAATTTTGATGCGAAGCGCCCGGAAATTTGTTCAAATCCAAAAAAATTGAACGCATTTGGAAAAATATTTATATTTAGAGGAGGCGCAAGCCCCATGAAGATTAACACGTATTTCCTAATAGAAAAAAGACGTTTCTATAAATCTCGTCGATAATTCTCAATATTAGGTACATCGAGTTCGAAATTCACCATTTCTCTTCACAATCAGTCACAGAATGCGAGTAAAATATTACTTTCCAAATATCACCCCCATAAATCTGTTTTATAGGGTCACAAAAAAACCCCATAGGTGAACAAATGGGTTTTTCGAGTTTTTGGCGCTAATTATGATTTTTTTGCGGTTTTTTAACGCAGATTGTTTCAAATACATAAAATACTACTTAACACTGATAATTAGATGTTTATTTTAATTTTCCAAACAATTTATTATTGTTTTTAGCTACTTGCTTTTAGAAAAGGGTTGGAAAGTCAAGGTTTTTTCTAAATTTTTCAACTTATTTTCAATGTTTCTGTCGAAGCGAGGTAATATTCAATAAAGTTAACAAAAATAATTGTTTGAAAAATTTTTTATTAATTATAACAATATTCTATTAGAAGAATGCTACAAAGTTGAGTTTTTTCTAAAATTTTCAACTTTTTGTTCACTTTTCACTTCAAGCAAGTAATTATTCATCTTCATTTGGCAAAAATAATTTTTTAAACAAATTGTAAATGTTAATAGCTACCTTCTTCTTGATTAATACTAAGTACATATGTAGTTGCGATTTTTTCCTGAAATTTTTAACCTTTTATCACTTTTCAAGTAGACTAAAGTAATAACTAATTCATGTTCAAAAAATAATTGTTTAAATAATTTATCATTACTGCCAATAATATTTTCTTTGCTTCATGATAGAAACTTGCGGTTTTTCCTGAAATTCTTAACTTTTTTCCCACTTTTCACTTGAAGTGAGTTCATATTTTTTTTTTTTTCGAACGAAGAGAATTGACAACCAAAATATTTATGTTTATGGCATTCTTCTCTTAGATTAGTGCTAAAAAGTTGTAGTTTTTTCTAAACTCTACAGCTTTTTGTCCACTTTTCACTTAGTGAGGTAATAATTAATGCGAGTAAACAAACATGCTTATTTAAACAATTTATTATGGTTTATAACCATTTTCTCTTAGATAAATGCTAGAAAGTTGTGGTTTTTTTTCTGAAATGTTCAACTTTGCACTGAATGGAATTTGAATGAAATTCAATTAGATTGAATAAGATTTAATTGATTTAATTGTTGATTAAATTAGATTGTTCTTTATTAAAAACTAGCTGCGCCCTGTGGCGGCGGCGGGATCAGTCAAAAATTGGTCGTTCAACAAACTCATGATCAGATAAATAGTTTACGATTCTATAAAGGACATATTTTCAGGTCGAAAATTCAACTCTTTGTTTAAAAGTTCTCTTTGAAAAGTTCCTTTTCACAAAAAATTCAACTTTTGCTTTGCAGATCCATAATTTAAGTAGAAAATTCGAAATTCAAATTTCACTGAATAAATTCAGCTTTTTTGTTTTAATTATTTTTTTTTAACATTGGGAAAAGAACAAGAATAATTTACCTAAAATAATACAATACTATTCAAAATATGATTCTCTCTAATGCTTATTTACTATTTGTTCAGAACTAAAGAGTTAAAGCAAAGTTAAACATTCCAGAAAAAACTTCAACTTTTCAGCACTTATCTAAGAGCAGATTGCCATAAACAACAATAATTTGTTTTAAAAATTATTTTTGTTAAATTATATGAAAAATTAACTCACTTGAAGTGAAAAGTGGGCAAAAAGTTAAAAATTTCAAAAAAACCCGCAAGTTTCTATCATTAAGCAAAGAAAATATTATTAGCAATGATAATAAATTGTTAAAACAATTATTTTTTTAACATGAATTAATCGTTACTTCAATCTAATTGAAAAGTGATAAAAAGTTAAAAATTTCAGGAAAAAAACGCAACTATTTGGTAATAATCTAGAAGAAGATAGCTATAAACATTTACAATTTGTCTAAACAATTATTTTTGCTAAATTAAATTAAATAATTACTTACTTCAAGTGAAAATTGGACCAAAAGTTGAAAATTTCAGAAAAAAACCGCAACTTTGTAGCATTATTCTAAGAGAATATTGTTTTAATTATTAACAAATAGTTTGAACAATTATTTTTGGTAACTTTAATTGATTATAACCTCCTTCTAACTGAAACGTTTAAAATAAGTAGATAAATTTAGAAAAAACCTTGACTTTCTAACCCTTTTCTAAGACAAAGTTGCTAAAAACAATAATAAATTGTTTTAAAAATTTAAATTGCTTTCTGCAAAATATAAATTATTATTTATTTTGAAACAAAGGATTATATTTTGAATGCAAATTAGAAACTCAGCATGAATTTTTAGGTTAAATTAGTTACTCAACCGCATGTAAATTATTTGGAATTATCTCTTCTCGAAATTATCTCGTTGCAAGAAAAATACCCGACACCTGTCCCAGCCTTTAGGAATTTCAAAGTAATTATTTGCTTCCTTCCCAGACAAATAATGGCAATTTTTTTAACCAAACCAATTGTATCTTTACACAAAAACGAAGTATTGTTAAGTGCCAAAATAAGTGATACAAAGAAAAGTTCCGACAACATTTATTTGATAGTTCATAATATAGTCACGCATGTCCTTTCAAAACCATTCGGCTAAAACGAAAGTCTTGAGGATTTTTGTGTCAGATTATAATTTTGCTCGTTTTTTTAAACTTCAGTTATATCATAAATATTGTGTGTTAAGTGCGGCGTGAAATATTCATTTTTTTTTTCAAAAAAAAATGAACCTGCTATTTAAAGCATTGAGATCATCTGCTTGGCTTGACAGAAAAATGACTCCAAAGAATGAAGGTTTTTCTTTGATAGAATTTATTAATAGGATTTTTTAACTCATCGTGTATGTTGAGAACTTTGTTTATTAAACTTCAAGAACACAAATTTGAAATGTTTTGAAAGTTTCAAACAGAGAGAGTTGTCATTGTTTAATTTTTAAGAGTTCTAGTTGATAATGTACAATCACAAAAACCTTACTGATTTCAAAACTGTGTCACTATTGGTGACTTGCAATTTTTCAACTTTGGTAAGTAAACATTTGAAATTTCAGCTGTTATACATTTATTTTGAAGACTAATTTTGTCTGAAGGATGATATTCATTTTGTATATTTGTTTTCAAATTTCTGACAGTATATAAAAATTCATGTCAATTTTCTGCGTCATTATAAAATAAGAACAAAAGTTGAGTGCCAAATATGATTCTGAAATTTGGTTAATTCCTAATATTTCCTCCTTTGGATTTGAACCACCAAAGGGTCGTTATCAATTTCAGTTTTTTATTTTTACACGCGTCAAAATTGTCTATTTATTTATTCAAACTTTGGTGTATTCAATTTATTAGTGCTATCTGTAATGTCTTCTTCTCCGTAATTAATTTTGCTTTTGACATTTTCTATTCTTTATATAGGTAAAGAAAACAGTGTTTTTGATCAAAAATCCAAATGAAAATTTATGAATAAAAGTATTTAAAGTGTTGATTGATAATCTCTTTGTTCTATTAAATCATTCCATAAACTCCCAAGGTATAAAATTAATAACATTACATGACCATGACTCACAATAAATATGATGGGAATGCCAACGGACAATAAATTTTATTACAATACACTCTTCCATTTTGTAATCTTCCTTGATACTTTCTGATATCTCCCATGCGAAAATAAGATAGTTAAGTAAATAATCTTTCATAATTATGGAAAAATTATCTTTGAGACACACAATCTTAATCTTTCATGATCAGGAATTATTACTTTTAATATCAATTCTTTTTATCGGTTGTTCTTCAGTTTTATTTTTAAGGTTAAGATTGATTATTTTACTGGAATATAATGCAGCAATTAAGCATTTCTCGAATATGAAAAAGATTTAAACTCAACCCTTAAATCATTCTTGAAAAAAGAAAAATTCTGCAATATTTTTCGCTTTCAGACATTTTCTTTGATGTTTGACAAATTGGTGAGTTATTCTAATTAACACTGAAGAAAAATGATGGAAAATATTTTTTTAATTTTGTACAGAACTTTTCTGTTAGCCAAATACTATTAATAGAATAATGATATAAAGAGTAAATAATATTATTTGTTTCTGATTTTGCATATATATTTCTAAGTTATCAATATCATCACTTCCGATAAGGATTTCAAAAATGTATCATTCAGTTCTATTCTATTTAAAATAACTCGATTCCTATCTTACCGACATTTTTTGGAATAACTTACGCTACATTTACGCCCACACGAAATGAGATATCGAGTTGAAAATTTACAGAATTAGACTGAGGAGCGTATCCACGGTCCTCATTTTTTAGAATCGCACAAAAAATTTCCAAAATAAATTTTTTTCGTAATTCTAAACCTAAATGCGAAGTAATTATAGAATCTCCTTATATGCAAACATATCACTGACAATTTTTTCGAATCCTTGACATTTTCAATTTTATTCCGTTAAAATACAGGATATTGTGAAAATAGTTTCTTATTTTCAGAATGACTAATATATAACTGTAGTCATCACCGGAAATAATTTATTTATTTATTCGTTATGGTAATAGATGACAAATTGACGATTTGTGTGTGTATTCGTGCTTCATTAATTATTCACGAGAACAATATAGAACTAGAGGTTTGCGATAAAGTGATTAAAAATAAAATACATTCATTAATTAGAAATTATACAAGGGAATATTGATCCACTTCGGTAATCATAAATTGGGTTTATTCAATTCAGAAACTTCTTCAACGAAAATTCCTCAGAGACTTTCTGTATCTCACGCTTTAGATAACCGAAGAGTTCACAAGTGTCAAGTTATGTGAGTGGTGATAAATCTAGTAATGCCATTCTTGACGGATATTTCAAAAATGAATTGTTAATTTGTATTGCATGTTATCTTTTTCAACTATTACAGGTTTGCTAAAAATATTATTTTATTTAACTTTTCAAAAATAATAATATATGATATCAATATCATGAAATTTAATTTGATTTCTTCTTATATGTTAGTTTCATAATTTACTTCCTGGTTTGATCATCAATTTTGAAAATAACTATGGCCATGTATCAACTGGACTCTCCAAACTTGGATGTATTCCAAATTTTAGAGCCTTCTTAATTTAACGTATCAAATAAGCATCAATTACTAAAACATTTTGCGATAGAAATATAAAAAAGGCCGAAGATTGATCGCCTAAATATTCAATTTAGGAACTTTCATAATGTTCAAAATTTTAGTATAAAAAATTCCCATGCAGAAAATATTATATAACAAAAAATTATTATGTCAATTACGACGGAACCAAATTAAACAAGGATAATGACTACAGACGAATTATGTCCATGAGATTAACTCATATTAAGTACAGTCGCAAAATATTTCACGTAATAGTAAAAAACTTTATTTGCTGAAAAACGGATAAGATTTAATGCAATATAAACAATATTATCAACCATAAAATTCTGGCGTATTAAATGAACACAGTTGAACACGTTTTCTACTTTATTATGTACTTCCATTCAACTCGTCAGTCACTTACATTACTTTCATGATTCTTTTCTTTTTCGAAGTAATATTTTGAAACATTTGAATGGTCATGATATGTTACAAGAATCAAAAGTGTGAACTATGGGAGGTCATCGCTACATTGTATTAAATTGCGAATCAAATTACAAACAGAAGGCCGAAAAAGCAAGGAAATGGCCAGGAATTCAATAAAAACCAGGAAGTTACTTGACTCAACCCAGAAAATTAAGAGTTCCACCGTAAAAATTCGAATTATCTTGACACAAATTAAAAAGAGATTTTATCATTACATTGAAAGAATGGACAAAATTTTAATTTTTTCCCATTATAAGAAAAGTCTTTTGCAAATTTTTGGCTCTCTGAGTTTTTTGAGCGTACTCAAGTTTGATAATCGAATTGATGATGGCAGTTTTTATAGTAGAAATAGTATTTCGCAGAAGAAATATTTCTGAATTATAATAAATCACTTATTCACATTGTTTATTGCGAATTCATCTTTTTTTAGTTGAAAAATCAATAACTTGGTCAAATGATAAACTCTTTTGTAGGAAATAGAATGTTTTTCTTGAGTATTCTGATTCGAAACTTACCTCTAGTTGAAAATGTAACTATTTCGTTGAAAATCAATTAATCTTTCTTGGTGAAAATTCGAGTATTTCTTTGAACATTGATTTTAAGAAAAATTGGACTATTTCGTTGAGAATTTATATACTTTGAGGAAAATTCGTCTCTTTGGTCGAAAATCAATCTTTTCCGCATAAAATACATTTATTTCACTTAAAGATTCATAATTTTATCTGTAAATTCATCAGTCTGGTTAAAAATAATTTCATCAACTGAAAATTCGACAATTTGAATCGAAATCTGTCTTTTTGAATTGAAAATTCAACTGTTTCGTTGAAAATTCACAGATTTTATTGAGAAATCTATTTTATGGTAGAAATTTTTTTTTTCTTCGAAAGTTAATTCACTTGTTCAAAAATTCTTCTTTACGTTTAACAATAATTGTTAACTTGAATTATTGAAGTTATACAGTTAAATATTTTTAATTTTAGTCGAAAAGACATCTTGTTGAAAACACTTGTGTTTGGTTAAAACATTAATTTTTCAAATAAAATTGTTACTTTTCCATTCCTGGTTACAGATGATTATTTTTATATTTCAAAATTAAACCATACTGTTGAAAAATTGTATTTTTTGGTTTAAAATCGATATCTAGTCAAAATTTTAGCTATCTCGGTTGGAAATTTGACTTTCTGATTTGAAATTCAACTATTTAAATTTAAAAATTAACCATTTTTTTGAAAAATTCATCATTTTGTTCAAAAATGTAAGAACTGGTTTGAAAGTTAGGTTTTCTATTGTTGAAAGTTAGCTTTCTTTGTTACAAGCAATTTTTCAAATTGAAAATTTAACTTATCAAAATTGAAAATTTCATAGTTGTAGTTGAAAATTCATTTGTTTGGTTGAACATCAATTTTTTCCAGTATTCAAATTTTGGTTTCTGTTTGAAAATTCAACTCTTCTAGTTGAAGATTCTTTATTTCAGTTAAAAACTCTCTTGTTCGGTTTGACATCGGTTTTTCAAAGCTAAAAATGTTACTGCTCCATTCTTGGTTGAAAAAAATCATTTTTTCAATTTGAGGCTCAGCTATTTTGTTGAACATTGTATTTTTTGGTAGAAAAATAATCTTTTTATTTGAAAATGAACCTTCTCGTTTAAATATTCACAATTCATCGCTTCGTCTGAAAAATCAGCTATCTTGTTTGAAATCAGTTTTATTTGTTATCGTTGATTGATCTTCGTCAATTGTCATTTGAATTGTTCCAATTTTTTAAAAGAAATGATATGCTTCTGCGGAAAGTTTTAGTATCCTTTTCAAAATTAATTAATTTTGCAATGTTTGATCTGTTGTGTTGTAGAATGTTTAGAATGAACGTTATGAATTAAAATTAAAGCTTTGCGTTTTGCGACAAACATGAATATGTTACTTTTAGTTGACCGGGAAAATTTGGAAACTTGACCAAGGAAAACCGGGAAATGACCGAAAATATGAAATCGTACGCCAAATCGCCACCCTGATCCTGATCTGGGAATCTCAAAAAAAGACAAAGATGAGGAAGAGAATAATTTTTTCACCGTTCCGGAAAATTGTCGTCCGATTCCTTAATGTATATCTGTAATTTTTAATTCGAAAAGTATCTATGCGCGTTAGTTTGAAAAAAATTAAATGCTTTCCTCTTTGAATTCAATTCAATGACTTGAGCCATAACCATTTTTTGTACAAGATAATTTTCGTTTAAAATTCTATCTTATTTCCGAACTGTCGAACTAATTACATTTTCCACAGTAATTGTTCTTGTAACAAAGTCGCAGAGCTCGTTAAAAATTTCAAGAAAAATATTCGGTTTCCATTGTCACGTAAATTAATGAAAATAAATCAAGTTTATTTTTATATACTCCTTTTGACAAACAAATGCAGTTATTTGTATCAACATTTAAGTAAACGTAAGCGACGGCTTATTTGGATATTGTCTCCAATTTTATTTTCTCTTTCTAGGATATTTATTTATAAAAAAATTAAGAACTCCACAATTTTGAACACTCTTTTCTCGCAGAAAGATTTTCTGTTTCTCGAAAAATATTTCCGTTCAAACGAAAATAAATTCGCGTCTGGTCGGATTTCGTGTTTGAAACTCAAGCCGGATCAAAAGTTTGATTTGAAGATTATCGGTAAAACTATCGTTCATTGCCGTAAATTTTAACAGAACATTCGGGCTGTGTCGTGCTTCCGAGCCGAGTTGGAAACCCTAAATGAAACGCGAAACCCGAACCGTCCGTTTTTAATTTTTTTTTTTTTTTTTTTGGCACGCCACTAGGTCACATTTTTCAATAATCGACACCTTTAAAATGCATATTAATCAGAAGATTCATTGATAATTCTGGTACTAGGAAAGAGTTTTACGATTTATTAAAAAAAAAAAGTAAATCAAATTTTCGTAGAAAAATTGGAAATAAAAGGAATTTTGAATGAAGGAGCTGAAAATGTTCTTCCAGCTTTTGAAACCCTTTTTTATTATATTATTCTGAAAACCTGCATTCTCGTTTTGTCTTTTATTTGTTTTTTTTATTCCAAAATTAAAGATAAAACTATGCGTTCTCTTAAAAAATGACTTCACGAAAATTGGTAGATGTTTTTGTGATAAACTATTTTGCCTTCCGAACATTTTTTCGTGTCTTGTATAGGTTGACCGGGAAACGTAATTTATCATTTGTAATAAATTTTGAATGCCTACTATTTCCGAACAGCTTATGAGGTTTTATATACCTAAAAATCAATCAAAATTCTTGTGACACGTTTTTCAATGAAAATGAAGCTTGCAACGTTTATGGTAAACGAAAAAATAAAAAATGTTCTTCCCTAAAATCTAACGCATGTATTCAGTAGATTTTGATGGCATATAACTGTAAAAAAGTTTCATCTCCCTATCTGCCGGGGGAAGCTGTCATTTTCTACCCCTAACAATATCAAAAATTGGGGGAAAAAGTATAAAATGTGTGCAATGCTATATACCTAAAATCTTAAACATGGATTTTGTAGATTCTGATGGCAAATACTTTCAAAAAAAATTTCATCCCCCTAACTGTCGCGGAAGGCTGTCATTGTCAACCCCCAACAATATCAAAAATCGGGGAAAAAATTCGGAAATGTGTTCAATGCGTCTTACCTACAATCTTAAACATGGAGTTTGTAGATTTTCCTGGTGAATAACTGTAGAAAAAGTTTCATTCCCCTCAGCTGCCGAGGAAAGCCGTCGATTTCAACACCTAAATGTCAAAAATCGATTAAAAATTCCAAAATGTTTTCAAAGCTCCTTATATATAAAATCTCAAACATGGATTTTGTAGATATCGATAGTCAAAAATTTCCAAAAAAGTTTCATCCCCTTACCTGCCGAGGAAGGCTGTAATTTTATACCCCCAACAATATTAAAAATCTGGAAAAAAAATTCTAAAACGTGTTTAGAGCTTCTTCTGGAGTTTGTAGATTTCCCCGGTGAATAACTGTAGAAAAACTTTCATTCCCCTCAGCTGCCGAGGAAAGCCGTCGATTTCAACACCTGAATGTCAAAAATCGATTAAAAATTCCAAAATGTTTTCAAAGCTTCTTATATATAAAATCTTAAACATGGATTTTGTAGATATCGATGGTAAAAATTTCAAAAAAGTTTCACACCCTTACCTGACGGGGAAGGCTGTAATTTTCTACCCCCAACAATATCAAAAATCGGAAAAAAAACTCTAAAACGTGTTCAAAGCTTCTTACCCATTATTTTAAACATAGATTTTGTAGATTTTGATGGTAAATAATTGCAAAAAAAAGTTTCATCCCCCTACCTGCCTGGGAAGGCTGTCATTACCAACCCTCAACAATATAAAAAATCGGGAAAAAAATTATAGAACGTGTTCAATGCTTTTTACCTAAAATCTTAAACATGGATTTCGTTGATTCTGATGGTAAATACTTGCAAAAAAAGGTTACATCTCCCTAACTGTCAGGGAAGGCTCTCATTTCCAACCCCCAACAATATCAAAAATCGGGAAAAAAATTCCAAAACGTGTTAAAAGCTTCTTACCCATTATTTTAAACATCGATTTTGAAGATTTTGATGGTGAATAACTGTAAAAAAAAGTTTAATCCCCTTAAATACCGGGAAAGAAGTCACTTTCAACCCCTAACAATATCAAAAATTGGGAAAAAAATTCTAAAACGTGTTCAAAGCTCTTACCCATTATTTTAAACATAGATTTCGTTGATTCTGATGGTAAATAATTGCAAAAAAAGGTTACATCTCCCTAACTGTCAGGGAAGGCTCTCATTTCCAACCCCCAACAATATCAAGAATCGGGAAAAAAATTCCAAAACGTGTTCAAAGCTCCTCATCCATTATTTCAAACATGGATTTTGTAGATTCTGATGGTAAATAATTGCTAAAAGAGTTTCATCCCCTTAACTACCGGGAAAGGAGTCATTTTCAACCCCTAACAATATCAAAAATTGGGAAAAAAATTATAGAACGTGTTCAATGCTTTTTACCTAAAATCTTGAACACGGATTTTGTTGATTCTGATGGTAGATAATTGCAAAAAAAGTTACATCTCCCGAACTGTCAGGGAAGGCTCTCATTTTCAACCCCCAACAATATCAAAAATCGGGAAAAAAATTCCAAAACGTGTTCAAAGCTTCTTCCACATTATTTCAAACATGGATTTTATAGATTATGATGGTAAATAACTGTAAAAAAA
>WSXT02014795.1:0-14425 GCA_011762715.2 Neuroterus valhalla
GGGACGCGTGGCGGTCTCGGGTAGATGAGGCAATGAACTTTCGAGTTCCAAATGCTGATAAATAATAATAAAAAAGTTAGTTTTTTTTATTCCTAATTTTTTCTAACTGAAAATATAACTTGTTTCAGTTGAAAGTTCCATACTTTCAGTTAAAAATCTATATGTTTAGTTAAACATCCATTTTTTTCAATTTAAAATTTAGGTAATCAAATTTACGTTGACAATTTATCTTTTCCAGTAAAAGTTAATTTATCTGTTTGAAAACTCAACTACTTTAGTTACAGATTCTCTTTTTTAGCACGAAACACTTATGCTTAATTTAAACTGGCTTTTTAAACTAAAAATGTTACAAATACATTTTTGGTTGAAAATAAGTATTCTTTTACTTTGAAATTCAACTGTTTGACAATGCGACAATTAATCTCCTTGTTTGAATATTCACGTTCTTATAACTTCTTATACTCTTCTTATAACTTATATACCATTAAAAATTGATTTGTAGGCTGAATTTGTTAAATCCAAACCTCGAAACCGATGTTAAATATGACGTAGTGCCTTTTTTGTATTCTTACATACCTCGATTTTTATAAAATATGAACTGCTGTATAACTATGTATTTCTACATATACTTGTTGAAGGAGAACTACTTTTTAATTAAATTAAATCGATAATAATATTTATTATGACCCTGTGTAATGATATACAGAAGTCTCCTGCCAAAGTGCCTTTTTCGAGTCATCAGAGGGCGGCACGAGATAATCCCATGGTCAATTGTATGACCCTTGACTAACAAAATTCATTAATAAATAAACAAATAGTGCAACTTTAATTTTTTTTTCTCTTTTTCCGCCTGTTTTTTGTCACTAATCGTGTCTTAATGTTGTTAAATATCATTAGACAATGATGATGAAGGGTCATACGATAGCCAAGTCTTTTCTGAACATTTTCAAAAAAAAATTAGGCAAATCGGCCCAGTAGACCGGCTGGAATCGTGGGTACCAGTTCAAAAAATACTGGTTCGAAGGAAACGCGTTTAAAGATCTTGCTCTCGAAACCTTGCGGCGAATCTCATTCTTTGATTGTCCCAAAAGAACAGGTCGTAACAAATATTTCCGAAAAAGAGAGTGTATCAACTACATTCTACTTCGTTGTAGTGTCGTATCTCTATGAATTCGCAAATGGAGGTACGACACTCTAGCGCAGCATAATATTCGGAAATCTTTGTTATTACCTTTTTCTTCAGGACAGGCATTTTAATCTTTTGCCGATACCATCTGCGCTCGATGATAAACTCACCTCGCGCTCCGCGCTCGGTTATGAATTTACTATCAAAAGCTCGTGAAACTCAGAAACGAAATGTCGACTACTTTAATTTGATGAGTGTGAATTCTCTTTTGTTAAAGCTTTCCGGCTTCAACGAATACATTCTCATCGCGTGTCTCGTGCTGCGCACTCGATCAAAATTTGTCCCAAACGGTGGAGCGGTTTTGTTGCCTAATTTTTTCACATGTTGTATAGTTTTTCTTGAAATTCGATGAAAAACTTTGCTCTATTAATCTTCTGTGTTAGCCTTAGTCATTTTTTCAGAAATTTTATTATTTCAGTTTTATAGTTATCTTTCCTGATTGGAATAAAAAATACATATCATGCTAAAAAAGTTGATAATTTATTTAAAGATATTTCCCTGTTAAAGAACTTACGTCTATTCGTTTTTTCCTAAGCTTGTGTCAATTGTCCAAAAGTTTTATTTTTATTTTTTATATGCTTTTTTATTAATGAAGCAAAAACTACTTGTCAAAACTACCTATCAAAAAGTTAATTTGGCCAAATTTGTAGATCATTTTTTGGTGCACAATTTTACTCCATTTACATTTTCCCGTACCTTAAACAGTTTGACCAAAAAATGAATTTTTTCATTTTTCACTATTTTTTATGCGACCGAAATTTGGATTTTTGATTTTTTGAGAAAACTCAAAAAGTTTTATAGATCATCCAGGAGGGCTTCCGAAAAGAAACATTTTTTTCTTCAAACTCTTTTCCATATCTTGCATTGTTTGCGTAAAAATTCTCATTGTCGTTTATATTTCCAAATTTTGGAAATGTCACAACTCTGACAATTTTTTTTTATAAAAAAAATCATGCGGATAATTTTTTTCACTTTTTACGTAATACAAGAAACCGTACTTACAATTTTTGAGTCTTGGCAAAAAAAAATTCAAAAAAATTTTTTAAATGCTCTCCCTCTTCGATTTTTTATCCGCAATAGCTGGTTAACGAACCAAACTTTTTGTTTTCTCAAAATGGGTGCCAAAGCACGATCGTATATGATCATTCTTTCAAAAGTTATCGAGTTCACAGATTATTTTTCATTATTTTTTGTGCGATCAAAAATGGAATTTTCGATTGTTTGAAAAAATTCAAAAAATCGTATTCACAATCTTATGGGGCTCCCAAAAAGAAACATTTTTGCTCTTTAACTTCCTTTTCAATCTTGCGTTATTTGGCTGAAAATTCGCATTTCTTTTATATTTTCGAATTTTGAAAATGTCACAACTCTGACAATTTCGTTTTTATCAAAAAAAGTCAAAGGGATAAATTGTTTCACTTTTTACCTACTATAAGAAACTGTACTTACTAACAAATTTTGAGTCTTGGAAAAAAGAGTCAAAAAAAATTCTCAAAATGTTCCCCCTCTTTGATTTTTCATCCAAAATAGCTGGGTAACGAACTTGACCTGTCTTTTTGGTCCCTTGAAATGTGTGCCAAAGGGCAATCCAATCCGATCATTCTTCCGAAAGGTATAGAGTACACAGATTACAGCCTACAGACTACAGACAGACAGACATCTTCGTAAAAACCATTCTTTCTGACTTAGGGGGTCTCAAAACATGGAGATTTCATCAAATCCGCGAAAGTAAATTTCCACATAAAACCAATACCTTCTCATTCAGAATAGGAATGTAAAAATTTCGATTTCTTGAACAAATTCAAATATAATAATCCAAATATGATAATTCAAATATGATAATTCAAATATAATTCAAATATAATATATCGCATGCTATTTCTTGCATCAGCCTTCCGCGAAAATTATTCTCCAATATTTCACACTTCTGTAAATGATTTCCTTCAAAGAACACCGAACATCAACTTTTAACACGAATTTGAAAAATGTTTTGATTTTGCCGATATGAAAAGTCACTTATCTATAAAGTACGCAAGTGCTACGAGTACGTCAAATGAAAAATAGATGCTGAATGCTGAATTGAAGCAGTTTACATTTTATAGACTTTGAACTTTTGAAGTAGAGTCTGGTAAAATTGCGAATAATTTAGTTTCAAACCGTGGAATTTCTAATCAAAGTATTCACAATACAAACATTTTTAATCAAGCGCTTACTAGCAACGTTTAATAACAACTGAGAAATGTAACGTTTAACAACAGAAGATTAAGTTTTCCCGAACATGAAGCATTTCTCATAGAAAATTTGAAAAAAATCGATGATACAAATTAAAAACGATTGTAAACGATTTCCAGAACATACATTTTTTAATGAGATGTTTGGAATGGAATGCTTACAAATTGAAACGTGCGAATAGCCAAATAAACCGGAGAATGGCATTTATTTCAGAAAAAAAAAATCTGCCCGCTGCGCGGGCACATTCTCATAGCGCTCACGTCTTTCGGATCCCGCGCTTTGCGCTCGATAATAAATGTACCTCAAGCTGCGCGCTTGGTCTTTGTACTTTCGTACCATCGTGTATAGAGCTTTTAAAACTAAAAAGTAGAATGTCGGCTGCTGTATATGATGATCATGGATTCTCTTTTGTTGAAGCTTTTCTGGCTTTCATGAATGCATTCTCATCGCGTGTCTCGTGCTGCGCACTCGATCAAAATCTGTTAAAACAATTAAAACAAAAACGACGCATCCCATAAAAAAAGAACAGTTTTTCTTTCGAAACTTTTATTTGTATCACGTGGAGTTTTGCTAGAAGCTTGACTTTTATTTGAATTGTTTTTTTGGAATTATACCATAACTATGCATCTCATGAGACTAAAAATCGAACAAAATTTGTAGATGTTCTTCCAAAGAACAGTTTTGTTCTTAAACTGGAATTTTTTATTTTTAGACTATTTTTGCAGAAAAAACAAAAACAATTTCTTGTAGCACATAAAAAGCGGAATAATTTATTTTAATCATTTTTTTAGATAGAAACAAAATTATCAGAGTTATGGTTATTTCAAAATTCAAAAATATGTTTAAAAATGAGATTTTTTTTTTTCAATACTCAAAAGCTGTAAGTGCAATATTTTGTAGTAGGTAAAAAGTGAAACGATTCATCCTCATGATTTAAAAAAAAAAACGAAATTGTCAGAGTTGTGGCATTTTCAAAATTCAAATATATAAACAAAAATGCGAATTTTTAGGAAATATAATGATACGAAAAAAAATTGGAAGAAAACAATTTTTTCTTTCTGGGAGCCATCCAGGATGATCTTTACAACTTTTTGAGTTTTCTCAAAAAATCGACAATTCAAATTTTGGTGTCGCAAAAAATAATGAAAAAAAGATCAATTCATTTTGCATGAATGACAAGTATTTTTTGCATCATTCATAAAAAACCATAAAATGAATTCATTTCAAAACTGCACAACATGTAAAATATTATTCAACAAAACTTCTTTACCGCTTTGGACAAACTTTATCGAGTGCGCAGCGCAAGACACGCGATGGGAATGTATTCGTTAAATTCTGAGAAGCTTTAACAAAACAGAATTCACACTCATCAAATTAAAGTAGTCGACAGGTACAAAGGCCGAGCGCGAAGCGCGAGGTGAGATTAGCATCGAGCGCGACGCGCGAGATTCGGAAGACGCGCGGCAGGCGGGCGATGAGAATGTGCCTGCGCAGCGGGCAGATTTTTCTCATTTTTTTTTGTGCGATCGAAATTGGAAAAATCGATTTTTCGGGAAAATTCAAAATGTTGTATTAACGATTCTGTACGGCTCCCAAGAAAAAAACTTTTTTCCTCTTGACTTTTTTATCAATCTTGCGTTATTTGGCTAGAAATTTTCATTTTCGTCTATATTTGTGAATTTTCAAAATGCCACAACTCCGACAATTTTGTTTTCATCAATAAAAAAACCATGAGGATAAATTGTTTCACTTTTTACCTACTACAAGTAATCGTATGTACTAACAATTTTTGAGTCTTGAAGAAAAAAGTCCAAACACTTTTTCAAAATGCTTGTCTTTTTGGTCCCTCAAAATGGGTGCCAAAGCACGATCGTATATGATCATTCTTTCGAAAGTTATCGAGTTCACAGATTATTTTAAATTATTTTCTGTGCGATCAAAATTGGAATTTTCGATTCTTTTAGAAAATTAAAAATTTTGTATTCACGATACTGTAGAGCTCCCAAGATGGAATATTTTTCCTCCCTGCCTTTCTTTTCAATCTTGAATTATTTGGCTAAAAATTCTCACCTTCTTCTATATTTTTGAATTTTGAAAATACCATAACTCTGACAATTCTGTTTTTATCGAAAAAAATGTTCAGGATAAATTGTTTCACTTTTTTGTGCTACAAGAAATTGTACTTATAATTTTTGAGTCTTGGAAAAAAAAGTATAAAAAATTTTCCAAATGCTCCCCCTCCTTGACTTTCCATCCAAAATAGCTGGTTAACGAACTTGACCTGTCTTTTTGGTCCCTAAAAATGTGTGCCAAAGGGAAATGGAATTCGATTATTCTTTCAAAAGTTATGGAATATACAGACACCAACGTAAAAAACTACTTTTTCGGAATCAGGAGGTCTCAAAACGTGGAGATTTTATAAATTCTGCGAAAGTCGATTTTCACATAAAACCAATACCTTTTCATTATGATGAGAATGTTATACGAACACAAATTATGAAATACAAAGCTTAAAATAAGATTCATAATTTTTCTCTTATTCATTTAGGAGGAATGAGTTACTTTCCGCGCACTTCAAACACGTTATCTTCTAATTTGGTGATAAAAATCCATATAAAAACCTAGTTTGATAAGAGAGTCTGGTACTAGGTTTCTTTATCTCGGCAGGATAAGATAATAAGTTTATTGGTTTAAATATATATAAAGCCTGCGTATCCAATTTTTAACACTACCTAGTCACTTGGAGTATATTAGTATAATAAGATCAGACCGCATATGTCAATTGATTAAAAATTCGATTCCAAGTAGGTCGGATTCTTCATTTGATTTTATTACAAATCGATCGTTCAAATCTTCAATTTTATTTATTTTCATTTCTCTGCTCAAATTTCATTTTGAAGAGGATCTTAAATTTTAAAATTCATAATGATAGACACATCAATTTTTAAATTAACGAATTGATATTAGGAACAGTTCCTCTCTTTTTCTCTTATTACGGATAATTGAAGAGATAACAAAGAGTAGCATAGTTATTTTATAAAAATAAACAATGACCTATGAAAATTTTAATAAAATAATCTAGAATTTTTCGTACTTGTTCAAAAATCTAAAATCAAAGAATAACCTTGATAATCGAGATAAAATTTTTATATTTTTCGCACGGATACCAAATTTCTAAATTTTCTAAAATTGTGTATCAAATAAGATTAGGAATCTTTGAAATTTTAGTGTAAACGCTTTCGAATCTTACAAAGCTTGTCAAAAAAATTATAAATATTTATATATCAGATAATCTTGCAGTTTATAAATATATAGTTTCTTTTATTCAGAAATTTGACCAAAAATTATCAAAGCTAGGGATATATGAGGAACAGCCACAATGTTGCATCTCACGCGAGCGATAAGAAGTATGATTATTTTCCTACGGAATATAAACATAGGATATAACTAAAACGTGTACGTAGTACCTCGAACTTCCAGGCACGACTTTGTGGGAAATGATTCACCTGTCAAGAATACCACCGGCTCGCTTACCATCAATTTGAATTCACAATCACAATGAGATTAAAAAATTCTTATTTAGGCCTCAATTTAGAGACGATTTACATAATCAAGGGTTCAATTTCCAAATGAGGAATACGTCTATCTAGCTGCATAAAAAGAAGCTATTACATCTAGAAAATTGAAAAAATACCCGAATAGTCGTGAATCTAGCTCTCTATTCTTTTTCAATAAAAAATGTGTTTGTCAACCCTATTTGCAAAATTTTGATCTCTTTTAATCTATTTTGTATCAAGATCATCATACACGGAAAACTTCAAATTGCTGTGACAGCGCTACGAACGGCAGCCACAAAAAACGTATAGTTCTGAGACCCATACGGTAGAGCACACAGTCATACAGTCACACAGCCACGGTGGCGCTGCAGCGTCTATACATGAGTTTGTTGTGCGGCTATCTAAGCCAGTATATTTTCGCACAACCTCAAATCTTCCCTCATTTTGACATGTTGAAGTTTGTTGAAGTTACAGTTAATCTAACTTTAGTGAATAATGGATGCCAAGTAAAAAATTAATTAATGGAATAGGGATTCGACAAGTATATCGATTCTTTCAGAATAACTACCTAATAACTATTAAAATGCACTCTTTGTTTGAACAGAGAGTGCACTTTGATATTGACGATATTTGTTTATATTTTCATAACGATGTTCTCTCTATGTTACTCCCGAACATTTTTTTACTGAAGAATGTTATTGATTTTGTGATTTGGTGGTATTTGAAAATACAAATATAATTAGATTATAAACTGAAATCAGATTATCAGTCAATTTTTAATTTCCAGTAGAATCACGGCTTTTTTTAATTTCATCATTCTACTAGCAATTTTTATTTAATAACTTTAATTAGTCATTAAAAACCAGAATCAGTCGGGGGAAGCGAGGAAACAATTTTTGTTCTACATGTTTCATCAAACAGACTGTCATTTTTAGAGGTTAAATTTTCGAGAAAACCTTGGAAAGGTGGTCGTATGAGACTGCGAAAAACACTCCTGCACTTCACTTGCGTACTTGGATAAAGGTTGCACTCTTTTGTTGAAAATGGAATATTGTTCTTGAAGGTGCATTATTTTAATTCAAACTCACCTTCTGTTGAAAATGTAACTACTTTGTTGAAAATCAATCCATCTTTTTATGGTGAAAATGCAAGTATTTAGTTGAACATTGATTTTTTAATTAGGAATTGAACTATTTTTTTGAGAGCCCATGTACTACATTGTGGAAAATTCGCCTTTTTGTAGAAATCATCATTTCACCTAAAAAATCATCATTTTGGGTAAAAATTACTCTCTTCAAATAAAAATTTAACGATTATCTCATTAGGAATTTACACATTTTTTTCAAAAATCCATTTTTGGTGGGAAATAATGTTTTGCTTCGAAAGCTAATTTTCTTGTTCAAAAATTCTCGTTTGCAGCTAACAACTCAAGTTATACAGTTGAATATTTTCCACTCCAGTCAAAAATAATTCAACTAGTTGGAAACTCTTATATTTGGTTCAAAATTGATTTTTTGAGCCAAAAAATGGTACTATTCTATTTTTCTTAGAACTTACTTTTTTAAATAGTTCCAAATTAAACCATTTCATTAAAAAATTGTATTCCTTGGTTGAAAATTAGTTTTTGGTAAAAAAATAAACTATTCTAGATAAAGGTTTATCATTTCAGTTAAAAATTCGTCTTTCTGATTTGAAATTTAACTACTACGAGCAAACACTTACAATTTTATTTTAACATTCATCATTTTGCTTGAAAATGGAAAAATTTGTTTGAGAGTTAGTTTTTTTTTGCTTTAGAAAATTTTTTTAAACTGAAAATTTAATTCAACCCAATTGAAAAATTCCATTGCTGTAGTTGAAAATTCATTTGTTCGGTTGAAGATCAATTCTTTTTGAGACCATTCAAATTTTGATTGACAATTTATCTTTTTCAGTAAGAATTAATATTTATCTGTTCGAAAATTAAACTGTTTCGGTTGCATATTGTTTGGTAAGTAAAAACTCTTAAGTATGATTCAAAATTGGGTTTCTAATCTAAAAATCTTATGAAGCATTACATTTCCGGTTACAAATGAATCATTTTTTAGTCGTGAATTCAACAATTTTGTTGAAACACTGTATTTTTTGGTATAAAATTAACCTTTACATTTCAAGCATAATCTCCTTGTTTAAATTTTCACATTTATGGTTAAAGATCAAAGTGTTCTAGTCAAATATTTATCATCTTAGTTGGAAATCCGTTTTTTTTTGTATCGTGAATAGATTTTTTTTAAATTGTAAGTTCAACTGTTCCAATCTTTGTAAAATAAATTATGCTTTCTCTTGGAAAATTTGGGTATTTTCTACAAAGTTGATTCATCTTGAAGTATTTGATCTGTTTTGGTAAAGGATGTTTAGAATGAAGGTCATAAATTATATGAATGTACGCTAAATCGCCACCCTGTATTAATTCGATTTTGATAGAAAAGTAACACTGACAGATAAAATGCAGTAAGGCAAAACCTAGCATTATTTAATTTATTCAAATCATAACTAACAAACGGGTTTGTAGAAATCAAAAAATCACGACTGTGGTATACAGAGCACAAATAATTGAAATATTGATTTTTGCAATAATAATCACATTCCGTCAAACGGTTTTCTGCAAAAAATTGCATTCATTCGATATGTTACTTGAGATATCAATTTCATAATAATAATTCCAAAATTGTCATGTAAGCTTCTATGTGCTTCCACTTTTTGACAATTATGCTGGAAAAATCGTTCACGCGAGACGTAAATGCATATTTCGTTCTCACAACTAATTCATTCTTATAGCTGGGATCCTTTTGAAGTGTATCACGATCATAGCCAAGTGTGTCGCTCTGACAGCGACACAGCGTTTTGTAGTAAGTGTAGCGCTGTCAGAGCGCTGAATGTATACTTCCGACCACGATACTCTTAATATCGTGTTGACAACGAAAACATAACCTTGCGATCACTCTCATATCGCTACCCTACTAATATGGAGTTTTTATCGTAAAAGAAGAGCATTAAATCAATTAATTATTGGCCTATGGGAAAACTGTACTGGTCGAAATATCAATGCACAAAAATAATACCTATTCAATTATAGTTCGAAGATTTGAAAAATCTTAATTGGATGCATGTTGACTGAAACTTGTTGTATTCTTGCATGAATAAAAAGTCTAATTGTAAATAATTTTATAACTTCCTTCCTTATCGTTTTCTTTCAAAAATCAGATCTCGGAAGATTTCTATAAATGCGATATAGATTAATAAAGTCTTATGTCCATTACGAACTATTTACGACAGATTACTTGGCGTGTTTACGTAGAACGAAGTATTTAGAGTTTCTTGATAACACTATCAGAAGTTTTCCTGACTTCATAGGCGTAACCTATGGTTTAGTGCATAACTTACCTCGTATCTACTCTGATCTTGGATATAATAAGAAATTGATATGAATATAAACAAGGCTGACATATTTCATACAATGACAAATTAAGTATTATGTGCATTAGGGTGGTCCAAAAATGCAGTACAAAAATTTTTTTTTTCGAATTTTTATGCAAAACGCCCGGAAATTTGTTCCAATCCACAAAAAAATTAATGAATTTTTTGTGTTTTGAGAAAAAAAAATTTTTAGAGGTGCCGCAAGCCCCGTGAAGTTTAACACGTATTTCCCATAAGAACAAAAGACGCTTTTGTAAATTTTATTCAGAAATCTTAATATTAGATGAATCGAGTGAAAAAATGGGTTTTTCGAGTTTTTGGCGCTAATTATGATTTTTTTGCGGTTCTTTAAACGCAGATTGTTTCAAACACATGAAACACTACTTTATACTGATAACTAGATGTTTATTCAAATTGTTTAAACAATTTATCATTGTTTTTAGCAACATTCTCTCAGAAAAGGGTTAGAAATTCAAGTTTTTTTCTGAAATTTACAACTTTTTATACACTTTTCACTTAAAGCGGGTAATTGTTTAATTTAATTTAGCAAAAATAATTGTTTAAAAAAATTGTGAATGTTTATAGCTATCTCCTTCTAGATTAATACTACATAGTTGCCGTTTTTCCTGAAATTTTCAACTTCAATTGGAGTAAAGTTATTATTAATCCATGTTAAAAAACAAATTATTTAAACAATTTATTATCATTGCCTATAATATTTTCTTTTCTTAATGATAGAAACTTGCGGTTTTTTCTGAAATGTTCAACTTTTTGCCCACTTTTCACTTGAAGTGAGGTAATATTTAATTTAATTTAACGAAAATAATTGTTTAGACAAATTACTATTGTTTATAGCTTTCTGCTCTTAGATTAGTGCTAAAAAGTTGCGGTTTTTTCTAAACTCTGAAGCTTTTTGTCCACTTTTCACATATAGTGAGGTAATAGGTAATCCGAGTAATAAACATGCTTATTTTAACAATTTATTATTGTTTATAACCATTTCCTCTCAGATAAGTGATAGAAAGTTGTACTTTTTCTGAAATGTTTAACGTTGCACTGAATGGAATTTGAATGAAATTCAATTAGATTGAATTATATTGAGATGATTTAATTGTTAGTTAAATTAGATTGTTTTTCATTTTATTTGAATTTGAAAATTTGGACTACTTTCTTAAAAATTCAATTTTTGCGTTGGAGATCCATAATTTTAGTACAGAATTCGAAATTCAAATTACACTGAGTGAATTCAGCTTCTCTGTTTTAATTAATTTTTTTTGAACATTGGGAAAAGAACAAAAATAATTTACTCAAAAAAATACAATATCATTTAAAATATGATTCTCCCTAATGTTTATTTATTATTTGTTCACAACTAAAAAAGTAGAACAAAGTTAAACATTTCAGAAAAAAACCGCAACTCTCTAGCACTAATCTAACAGAAGATAGCTATAAACAATAATATTTTGTTTGACAATTAGTTATGGTAAATTAGATCAAATATTAACTCACTTCAAGTGAAAAGTGGGAAAAAGTTAGGAATTTCTGAAAAAAACGGAAGTTTCTATCATGAGGCAAAGGAAATATTATTAGCAATGATAATACATTGTTTCAACAAATATTTTCTAACATGAATTAATCATTACTTTTCTCTAATTGAAAATAAATAATAAGTTTAAATTTTCAGGATAAAACCGCAACTATGTAGTATTAATCTAGAAGAAGATAGCTATAAACATTCACAATTTGTTCAAATAACTATTTCTGGTAAATTAAATTAAATAATTACCCACTTTAAGTGAAAAGTGGAGAAAAAGTTGTAAATTTTAGAAAAAATCGCAACATTGTAGCATTATTCTAAGAGAATATTGTTATGAATAATAACTAATTGTTCATACAATTATTTTTCCTAACTTTAAATGATTATTACCTCGCTCGAAATGAAACGTTGAAAATAAGTTGAAAAATTCAGGAATAACCTTGACTTTCTAACCCTTTTCTAAAAGAAATTTGCTTAAAACAATAATAAATTGTTTAAACAATTTGAATGAACATCTAATTATCAGTACAAAGTAATATACCATGTATTTGAAACAATCTGCGTTAAAAAACCCGCAAAAAAATCATAATTAGCGCCAAAAATTTGAAAAACCCATTTTTTCACTTTTGGGGTTTTTTGGGGACCCTATAAAACAGGCTTATGGGGGTGATATTTGAAAAGTAATATTTTATTCGCATTCTGTGACCAATTGTGAAGAGAAATAGAGAATTTCGAACTCGATTCATCTGATATTGAGATTTCTGAATAAAATTTACAAAAACGTCTGTTTTTCCCATGGGAAATACGTGTTAAACTTCACGGGGCTTGCGGAGCGTTTGGAATAAAAATTCGAAAAAAAAATTTTTGGACCACCCTAATGTGCATGCAATATGGCACTATACTTATAGGCAAAGAAAATGAGGTGATAAAATTATTAACTTTTATATTTAAATAATTAAATATACGTCCTCGAGAATGTTAGGCTGCTGCGTTTAATAATATATTTTCCAGTTCCGGTAACTATCCATATCCAATCTTGTAAAGTAGTGATAAGAGGACGTGCCAGTCCTGCACAAAGCACAAACAGAGCAGATATAGCCAACTACAGAAGTGATAGCCTAAACCTACGCATTGCAAGGTCAAGGTTATCTATCAAGATCATTTTCAATGAAAAACGAGAGCTAACCGGAAAACTTGCCTCTCGTATCATTTTTTTAACTTCCAAAAAGCAAATCAGAATTCTCTAAAATACGTCAGGCGAATTCACGTAATCCATGTAGAATTACACATACAGGTTCCGTATATGTCATACAATCAACTGATCCAGAAATATTAAATATCACTTTTAAATGATGAAAACAGATTTATAAAATTTTTTCGACAAATTTCCCATTTCTCTTTAAGAGAGTGTTTGGCTTCGTTGTTAGAGCCTCATGAACAGTGTTTTTAAATATCCTAAGGAAATTTTTGCTCACTTGAGAATTACGAGCTATGTGAGACCCTAAAGGAACATTACAATGTATTTGAGAATACCATTTTTATCACAGATAAATCACAGATCATTGATCACAGAATTTTTTTTTTATCACACAAAAAATTTTTGGATTTTTTTTTCCAAGACCCAAAAATTCTAAGTACTGTTCCATATAGGAGGTAAAAAGTGAAATAATTTATCCTCATGATTTTTTGTTGTTAAAACAAAATTGACGAAGTTGTGGCATTTTCAAAATTCAAAAATGTAAAAGAAAATGAGAATTTTTAGCCAAATGACGCAAGATTGAGAAGAAAGTCAAAGAAAAAAAATGTTTCTTTTTGGTAGCCCTACAAGATCGTGAATACAACTTTTTGAATTTTCTCAAAAAATCAAAAATTCCAATGTTGTTTACACAAAAAATAAGGAAAAAAATAATCTGTGAATTTGATAACTATCGAAAGAATGATCATATTCGATCGTGCTTTGGCTACCGTTTTGAGGGACCAAAAATACAAGTCGAGTTCGTTAACCAGATGTTTTGGATCAAAAATAAAAGAGGGGGAGCATTTTGAAAATTTTTTTGGACTTTTTTTCCAAGACTCAAAAATTGTAGGTACGGCTTCTTGTAGACGGTGAAAAGCGAGACAATTTATCCTAATGATGTTTTTTGATAAAAACAAAATTGTCAGAGTTGTGGCATTTTCAAAATTCGAAAATATAAAAGGATTTGAGAATTTTTAGCCGAATAACGTAAGATTGAAAATAAAGTCACAGAGCAAAAATATTTCTTCTTGAGGGCCCTACAAGATCGTGAATACGGCTTTTTGAATTTCCTCAAAAAATCGAAAATTCCTTTTTCTATTGCACAAAAAATAATGAAAACTAATCTGTGAACTCGCTAACTTCCGAAAAAATGATCATATTGGATTGTGCTTTGGCACAATCTTTTAAGGCCGCGAAAGAAAGGAAGAGTTCGTTAACCA
>WSXT02014806.1:0-14424 GCA_011762715.2 Neuroterus valhalla
CCACGCCCCCCCCCCCCCCCCCTCCCCAAACGAGTTTTTCGCCTTTATCGCGATGACCCCAGGTCGGATCATAGTCGAATAATCTTTTTAGGTTAGAAAAACTCAATGTCATGACTCGAAAAAAGTCACTCGCATTCCTCTTCAGGAGTATTATATGCCTGATTTTTTTCGTTGTGATATCTTTATCAGTTTTTGAGAGAAAAACATTTTTTAAAGTACTGGTGTTCAGCTCATATACATGAATAGGTGAGGAAAAGGTGGCTGCTTATATGGCTAAAGAACCTCTTCAATACTTTGAAAAAGATAGCCCAAGTTCATTTTGGGATTCCCGGAGGGGGTCATTTCACTATTGTTAACGGGGGGTTCCCTTTTCCTGATACCTTTTTCATCAACCACGATGTCTTGTCAATTGGTACAGATGTAATGATCCGTCTAGACAGTATCATAGCAATATAAGATGTAATCTTCGTTCTCCAGAACATGAACTGCAATGCGTCTATAGAAAGGCGTCCATTCTGTTAAGAGTTTTTGGTTTAGGACAAGTTATCGATGTATGATGCCCGCTACATCATTACGTCTGTGCGTGTACACTCTCTGAGCTATTACACGATAGCCATCAATAATGTGCTCGATGGATTCGTTTAAATATCTCTACATAATCGGCACCTGTCAACCACGTATTGATTTAAAACGTGCTTGAGATAATATCTGGTACTAAAAATACTCTCCTAGATCGCTACCACGAATCCTCCTGTTTCCGGAAACAGAACGTCCTTCTTCAGCCTAATATTATATGCATTTCCATCCACCTCACATTGATCTAAGGTTTTGGGGTGCTCCCCGTGTATAGCTTTTTCTCTTCATTGCGTTTTTGATTCCTTCCTGGTTTCTGCCCTGATAATCGAAATTTAAAGGCGCGTAATCGAGATCTACTTCACGGATGTTATTGTAGAGTGCAACATCTCTCGTGCCTTGTCTGCCTTAACAGCTGTGAGGGACTTATAAATCGTTGGGAGACAGGCGATTGGTCGAAATTTAGATGAATTTTGAGCGGCTGGTTTCTTAGGCAATATAAACGTGGTTCCATTAAGCATGAAGTACAGCATTATATCAGGATGTTCAATGATCTTCTAGAAACAACTCGCCAATGCAGTGTGCAAACTTGTCAGGTACCTGTACAAGAAGTTATGCAACATGTCCGGACCTGGAGCTTTCCAATTACTAGATCTTTCCAAAATCCTTTAAACGCCTGAGTCTCTGATGATAGAATGCTCCATTATAGGGTTCTTGCTTGCCCTTTCCTCCTCTAGTTCAAACCACGGAGCATTCTATTTGCTTCTATGATTCTTTCCAGAAATATCTGACCAGTAGTCAGCCATGTCCTTCAATGTCGAAACTTCGGTATTCAGCTGAAAATTTTGCCTTTTACTTATTTCACGATAGGACCGTCTCTCTTCTGTCTGAAAGTTTTGATTTCGCTCCCTTTTTGCACTACTCTCATTGCATCGACGCAGTCTGGCAGTAAGAACATCAAGTCTCTGCCGACCCAATTTTCTTTTTACTTCACTCACATCCACATCTAAACTGATTTTCTATGTGGGATCCTGCTTCCGCCTTGGTGCAAAGACTGCATCTACATGCCTAGTTGTAGGCCCTAACAGTGTTGTAACAGTGTTGTCGTTACACAGCAGCAAAGTGTGTTGAAGGTAACATGAGTCACCTCTGGATGCTTTTTTAGATCTACGTGATTATTATTATTATTATTATTATTATCATCATTATTATTAATAATATTATTATCATCATGATGTTTCGTCAAAAATTGATCTCGGGTTTTATCACCCGTTGTGTAATCGCCAGCCACGGACTAAGTCAAGTGCCTGATGAAGTCAAGATGTTAAAAATTTAAGAACATAAAAACAAAGTTCGAAATTTGTTGCGCAGATATTTTGGCAGGTACACTATTGAGTTATTATTGTGATACAAAGTTCGTCTCGTTATGATGTTGTCATAACACCAAGCAGAGTTTGTTGAAGATAACATGCGTCACCTCTGGATGGTTTTTTAGAGCTATCACCTCTTACCCCATAAGGTTTTAGTCGCAACTTTCCTAATGGTCGAGCAAATTCCTCACAATGCGACAGGTGTTCAATAAAACCGCTCCATGAGCCGCTCCCAGTACCTTATACTGACTCCTAGACGTTTGAGATGTCCAGTGCATCTTGCGTGTACATTTCCTGTAGCCGTTATCACGATAGGATGAATGGATGCATGTTTCACATTGCTTCATATCGTCTTTAATTTATACCTCAGCTCACTATACTTATGGATCTTGGTCGTATAGGATACCTGCAGATTTCGGTTAAGTGGGTAAGCAATGTCGATGATAGAAAGTTTTCCGCTATCTTTTTCATGAACCACGATATCTGGTCGATTGTCTCGGATATAATGATCCGTCCGGATAGTAACATCCCAATATAAGATGTTATCTTCGTTCTCCAAAACACGAACTGGAATGTACCTGTAGAAAGGCATCCATTCAGTTGAGAGTCCTAGGTTTGAGGAAAGTTATTGCTGATGTCCTCACTGGTTTCTGCCCTGATATGTAAAATTTAAGGGCATGTAATCGAGATCTGCTTCACGGATGTTATTGTAGAGTGCAACATCTCGATTGCTGATAAAATAGTCCCGCAACTGTGTAACTTGCCATACACAAAGCTGCTTGACATCTACAACGCTCCTACCCCCTACATGTCGTGGCAAAATTATCCTTCCAATTATTATTATTATTATTATTATTATTATTATCATTATTATCATTATTATTATTAGCAATAGTATTACCATAATTATTCTGTAATTTATTTTCTTCCCTTTTACGGGTTTGAGGGCCATCGTTCCCTTTACAATAGGTTACATGAGTGCCGTAAACTACTTTTTCTAGCCTAAGTATTACGCTTAACAACTAATTTTCCGGCTATTTGCTACTATTTACATCGATACTAAGTTCCCATGATGGAGCTACCAGGGCTTCCGTTCCCCCTGACCATCTCTCAATTTCACAGATTTCTCGAATTTTTTAATTTACATATCTAACGTCCTTTCATCCGGACAAATCCTTGGTTTTTTCTTCCCCTAATTCTTCTAATCTTCTCATCCATTTTACTCCCTGACCACTTTCATCCAATATTCCTCTCACAAAATCACTCACACTTCTTTCTCCCTCTCCCTCTCAGTGCACACCTCTAACACATATTCCCATGACTCCACTTCATAGCCACACATTTTACACATTTTCTCTTCTTCATCCATCCAGTATCTACACGCTCTTATTCCCTCTCCCATTCTAAACCGTAACACTCTACTCCACTTACTCTCTTTTTTAAACATTGTCAGGTATTCTGATTCCCCTACCCATTCAACCATCTTATACCACCTGTTGTACTGTGATTCCATGATTTTGCTCCACCTTTCCTCTCTGTGTCTTATCATCATCTCCAATTCTATTTCCCGTCATTCTACATACCCTTCTTGAAAACCACATTCTTTTCTCATTTGCTGTCTCTCCCCTTTCCATTTCGAGCCATCTGCATTGCCTCTCTTCTCTCTAGACCTAATATCCTTTGAGCACGGTTGTGCGATTTTGCTTCCCTCTACCCTCTTAAGCTTCTCTTCAAACTTCCATGCTCTCTCCACTTGCCGAACTACAATTTTCCCTCTCCCCAGTTCTTCCCTCAACATATATCTTGGGCAACTCCAACTTACCCCCATAACCTACCTAAAAAATCTTTCGTGAAGACTTTCCACTTTTTTTCCATCCGCTTCCATCCGCAAACTTCTGCTCCATAGCACATGACTGCCCACACTAACACATCAAACATCCATGTTCTCATCCTCCAGTCATCCTTAAACCTTCTCTTGCCTATGCCCCAAACTTGGCTCATTATTCCACTCGCTCACTCCATCCTTTTTCTTACTTGCAGCTCGTTACCTCCCCCTGATTCAAACCAAAATCCTAAGTAACAGAATTCCTTCACACGTTCTATTGTTTCTACGTTCAACTTCCACTTGTACTTCATTTGCTTTCTTCTGTTCCTGAAGCACACTATCTTTGTCTTGCTAACGTTTACTGTTAAATCTTTTCCTGTTATGTACTCTTCCAACACTCTCAACATCAAATTCAAACCTCTTTCATCCTCTGCCAGTAGTACAACATCATCTGCATATGCTTAAGAGCAAAGCTTACTTCTTCATAAGATTGTACCTCCTTTCCCGTTGTTCTTTAGCTTTTCCTCTAAGTCTGCTAGTATTATACTAAACAGTAGCGGACTCAACAGGCAACCTTGCCTGAGTCCTATCTGTGTCCGAAATTCCTCTTCTTTCTTCTCCCTATCCTCACTCTAAATCTTGTCCCCCACAAATATTAATTTTATCCTTCCAATCAGCCCCTTATCTATTTCTCTTTCTTTCATTGCTTGCCACAACACTCTCCTGTTTACTGAGTCGAACGCTGCCTTGAAGTCTACACACAAGACTACAAGTTTTCCTTCCTTCCGACCCACGTTCCTATCCACTAGATAGTTTAGGACGAAAATATTATCGATTGTATTCATTCCTTCTCTGAAGCCCGTCTGGTTGTGAGGGATGATTCCTTACTTGTCTACTTGACTCTCTAGCCTTTTCCTGATTACTTCCGCTAAATCCTATACCCAACCGACATCAGAGTTATACCTCTATAATCCTCTACCTTTTTACCCTCTCCTTTTTTGATTAGCCGAATCACCAGTCCTGTCCTCCATTCTTCAGGTCACCCTTCTCTTTTCCAAACTTTGTTACAGATTCTCCACATCTCTTCTATCACACTCCCCCCCCCCCTTCCCTATGCTTCAGAGCTTCATTCTCTACACCATACTCTCCTGTCGCTTTATTTCTTTGTAGCCTTTCTATCGCCTGGTCCACTTCCTCCCTGCTTATTTCATTTGTATTTTACTCTCTGTTTTCTATTACCTTCTTTCCATCTTCTCCAACTTTTCTTTCCTCCCCTCCCAAAAGACTATTGAAATAGTCCGTCCTTTTATTAATTTTTACATCCTCATTCACTCCCTACCTTCTTCCTCTTTCCCTATTTATAACCTCCCATGCCTTTCCTTCCTTTGCTGCTTGCTCTACCTCCTCTATATATCTTGTCTCCTCCGTCAGCCTTTTCTCATTCAACATTCCCTCATGTACTAGTGTTCTCCTATTATACTTCTTTTTGCTGATCTCCCCGCTTCTCCATTCTCTTACACTCTCCTTGATTTTATCTTTACTTTTTTTTACATTCCTCATCTCACCAACCTTTTCTTTCCATGTCCCCCTTACCTTTTGATCTTACCACCTCTTTTACCTTTTCAATCACTTCCTTCATTTTAATATCTCGCCTCCCCCTCCCTCTTCTACACCTTTAAGATTCTCGTTCTCCTTTTTTTCTCTGTATCCTTCCAATTTTTCTCTCCCCCCCCCCCAGCGCCAAATGTTTCCTTTTCTTACCTCTCCTCTTCCCTTCTCATCTCTAGAATGTCTATGACCTCCTCCTTTCAGTTTCACTAGTACCGGAAAGTGTTCAGAGCCTATTTCATCCCCCATTTCCATTCCTACCATTAGCTTTTTTACCCTCTTCCAAACATATCCCCCTGGTATTTTTTTCTCGATCACTTTCCAGTCTTTCTTCTCCACCTGTGTCTCACTCATCATTACAACGTCCCATTTTTTCAATTCCTCTCAGAAACCTAAGTCTTTTTTTATTAATCCCGACACGTTCAAGAATGCCACTTTCACTTCCCACACTTCTCTTGTTCTCATCCCCATGTTCTTTACCCTTTCGTAAACCCCGCCGCGTTCCGTTGACTCCCACCTTGCCGTTCTCTGTCCATATTCCTCATTATCCATTTTCATCTCCTCCCCTGCCACGTCATATCTTCTTCGACTCTCTTTGTTCTCTCTTCCAACAATCTCTTTTTCCCCATTATTTCGAATCTGTCCTCCATACTTCGTAGTGTCACCAAACACATGCCTCTCCTCCCTTCCTCCCTTCCTCCCTTCCTCGATTCTTCCTATTGTTCTTACCCTTTCTACCCTTACTTTTGCTCCTATGTCACTTATCACTTTCCTTACCTCTTTCTCTCCTGTTCTGCTTTCTATTTCCATCCCCTTGATCACAACGTTCTTGTTTCTCCTCTTTCTCTCTTCTACTTCCATCTGTCTTTCTATTTGTATCAATCTCCTATGCCTATATTTTTCATCATTCTGTGAATCCTGCGCATCTTCTAATCTCTCTTCTATTGCTTTCATTTCTATTTTCCTACTTTCAACATTTTCTTTCAGATGCTTCTTTGCACTCTCAAGTTTTTTTCATACTTTCTCTTTTTCTTTTTCCCACTCCTCCCACTTCTTATGTAGTTTTTTTACCTCCTTCTTGGTCTCATCCCCTTTCCTATTTAACGTATCTAGTCTGCTAGACATCTCCTCTTGTAATTCCTTTATCATTTTTACTCTCAGACTTTCCCTCTCTCTCTATCCGGTATTTTTATTTTGCTTCTCTTAAAAATTTCCCGCCTTCTCTAGATCCTTATAATCATCTTCCCTTTTTCTTTTTTCTTCCACCGATTTTTCCCGCTCACTCTCGCTGCTCGTCGCGCTAACCGCTCCTACTATTGGTCGAGAAAACTGCCCCCATCTACGATCCGGGATAGGAAGTCGTCATACCACTTTAGCGCGCGCTCCGTTTGAATATGGTAAAACTCGACACATTCAGAGAATAAGATATCCCATGAATCCCCGAGTGAACGTGTAACTACATCCTCACCATAACCGCCCGACCGGAACTATCCCGGATTGCCTCTCCACCAATCCGTGAATAGGGGTAGATTGTCGCGTCCTTCTCTAAAGGGTCCTTAAATAGCCCTAGGTTTGTGGGCCTACCACGTCTGGTGGTTTCTCGGCTGGCTGTTGTTGACCCAGGCCTTTCCTCCCTCACCGGCGTCTCGTGTATGACGTCACTAGCCCCTTCAATGTTCCCCTCTTCCTCCTTCTTTCTCTCATCTACCATGCAAGCACTCACGCCTCTCTCTCTCTCACTCTGAATTTGGACTCCGTACCAAAGGCATGATTCTCTCGCCCTTTTCCACTTAGGGAGAAACTCAACATTCACGAATATCCACCAACTTCTACTTCTTTCCAAATCTACTCTAACCTCGAAAATTCGGACCTCACTCACTTTCACCTTCGTCACCTCAGATTCACTCTGCCTTCCACTCCCTTCACTCCCTTCACTCTCACTCAATCTCACGCCCTTTAATTTTCTACTCACCTCACTTTCTCCCGCTTTCTTCCTCTTTCCCTTATCAAATGCCGAAAAAATATCCGCACAACAAAAACACCGTGTTTCCACTCTTGAAAAGCATAATTTTTTTTATCAGTTTTGAATCACATATTTATCTTTATTTGAAAAATAGAATTTTATTCGAGATTCAAGTTTCAATTAAAGACAATCGAATGCATATGATAATGATGCACAATCGCATGCGCACCTCAAAGGCCGCAGAGAGAATCCATTTTTGAAATGTAGGTTTTCGCACCACTGATTATTTCGCAACACAATGTGATCACTATACAGCGGAAATATACCAACTCATTTGGCTAATCCGTAAACAGCGACAAAATAGGGGCGTTGTTCCCCAGAGGGTCCTCAAAAGAGTGATATAATAAATAGAGTAGGAGAGCCATACCGATGGCTTTTCTGGGAGAAAGAGAGAGAGAAAAGATGAGAATTACTTTTGCGACTTTGCAAGAGAGTATGTCCGGTCGTCTGTTTCTCTTTGCTACAAACAACAGAGGAGGCAAGCCCACCAACAAAACAAGCCGCGAGGAGGAGGACACAGATGATTACCAGCCTTTGCTGCAATGGTGACTACGGTCGTCTGTCTCTTCCTATCGAAAGGTGACTTCTGTTCTCTGTCTCTTTTTGTCGCTACCATAACAAAACTTTTTTAGTCTGTTTATCTAATATAGCGTTACGTAATTTGTTCACAATGAAATCACTCATGCGCATTCAACTCTGAATCAGAATATTTAATTTCTAGAGGGTTCAAACGCTGGATTGGTCTTAACAGCTCACCTTGGGATGTTCGTAAACGCAATACTCTAATATTGCCATCCTTGTCGGTGATACGCTCTATGATTCGCGCTAAAGGCCAATCCATGCGTTTGACATTTTCATTTTGTATTATTACAACATCATTCACATTCACACTCATTCCGATATACCTTTTACAGGTTTTGTGTACAACTGCTTCTAAGTATTCAATCCTGAATCGTCGTTACAAATCTTCCTGAATTTTAAGGCAGTATTGATATCTCTTATCGAAACGATTACATTCAATATGATCTAAAACGGGAACACCTACTTCTTTTACCTCATGTTAGGATATCGATGGATTCAATGGAATTGCGTCCTGCGTACTTTGGGACATGAAGGTTATGGGTCGAGAAGTTATGATAGCTCCGTAATCCAGCAATACTGTGACCATTGCTCTATAATTCAAGCACGATTTGTCAATCTTTCGGCACAGTAGTCTTTTTACTACCCCAATGAGGCGTTCCCAAAAACCGCCCCACCAAGCTGCAGTTGGGGAATTGAAGCCCCATTCAGTCTGTTTCATTGCCATGATAGTGGCCAATTTTTCAAAATTAACATTTTTTAATATATTATTTAGTCCCACGAAATTTGTACCATTATCACTGTATATAACACTAAGCCGTCTTGACGTGCAATATGCCGTCGCAAAGTCATAAAAAATGAAGCAGTTGATAATGAAGTCACTAGTTGCAAATGAACGGCTCTATACACGGCACACATAAATAAGCATATCTATGCCGTTTTACCACCTTTTAGGAAGAGAGTTCCGGCATAATCAACGACCACTATCTCAAAAATTGCTGCATCTCGAACACAATTTAGAGGTAAAGGCGCTGCTTTACAGCTTAGAGCTTTCGAATCATGACAACGCCAATCAGTACATTTATTTATAATGGCTCTAATTGTTTTCCGACCACCTATAATCCAAAATTTTTCTCTCAGATTATTCATCAGTTCTCTCCATCAGCATTGAAAGCTTCAGCTTGCATGCTTTCTAACAGTAAATTTTCAGCAATTTCTATCTCTAAAAAAGAAAACTCTCCTTTAATGCGTGATTTTACTGACATTTTTTCATTATTGTGAAATCTATACATCCAAGCTAAAATGCGTTCTATTTTCTCAAAACTTTTAAATCCACGACTCCTTCTTGAGAGATAATAGTGTGCTAACTTTCTGAACTGATTTCTTTAATTCATTATTCACTTCTTCCTCATCAAACTCCGAATTTTTAGCTGGCCAATTTCCAGATTGCAAATTTGATGACTACGGGCCCTCTCACTATCTCTAGAGCAACAGCTGATCCGTCGTACACCCACGTAACGGTGAAACGGCAGAGTTCAAATGGCCTGGTACATGTCTCCATTGCTCGGGATTTGAGAAACTACGTATTCCCTATACGCGATTCCAAACAAATGTTGACCAATTAATTTCTCGGTGAATCCAAATTAAAACTGTAGTTAAATCGCTAAAAAGAATTCATAACTTTCACTGTGAGCGATTCTAAAACTGATTGTGTTAATCGAGCCCCGAAAGTTGCTGCAATCAATTCCAATCGCGGTATACTGGCGCACGCATCAGTACCTTCCTTTTTAGCTGGCGCGATGGGTGTTTTTGCCTATTCGAAATTAAATTTTAACCCTGCGACGGTTTCAATACGTAAAAAAATAACCGTCGTGTAAGCTGCTGGGCTCGCATCTACAAACATATGCAACAGAATTTTGTTGTGTTCACTGATTTCACCGAAAAAACATCGTGGGATTTTTTTTTTACTGAACTCTTTTGAATTCTGGGTCCATTTAATGAATCTACGTTTTATTTCATCACTCACTTTTTCGATCCACGATACCTTTCGAGCCCAGATTTCTTGCGATGAAGTTCGCGGACAAAGTAATGCTGAGCTGATAAAACCTAGCGGATCATAAATGTGATAAGCTGCTGATAAGATCGTTTTTTTTTTTGTAATTTTATCAAATTCAAGATTATCGGTGAAGGTTATATTCAGCGAGAGAGTATCATCATAATTGTTCCATAAAATCCCTAAAACTCCCATCATATTTTTTCTGCAATCATCGTGTGTAAACTCTTGTTCCCCCATCGCAGGTCAAATTTTCCTAACTCTATCGATACCTCCGCGTCTTGAATAAAATTGTCCAACTCAGTCACACAGTTCACACTCGTCACACAGTTGTCAACATAAAAACTGTTCATCATTTTAACAATGTTTCTTTTTAACTTTTGGTTGATTACTTGATTCTAGTGACATTGAAATTTTGTTTAAATGTATATAAAGCACGACAGCCAAGGTACTACACACAAGATACTATTCTACGATGTGTAAAAATTATCTGATTACCTTGGTTATCTTGGCATTAAAAACGCAAAAAAACTCTATCGTTCGCATTTATACTAATCTGTCAAAATGCCTTTTTAATGTCTGATATGACATCTATCTTACCTTCGCGAAATCGCAGCAGTATCGATGAGATGCGTTCGATGAGATTTGGCCCCTCTTCCAAACAGTCATTAAGCGATGGTGATTTCTTCTTCACGTCCTTGGATTTAGGCGCTGCTGATGGCACATTTCTGCATCAGGCACTTGCTCGATGGTATCTTCAGCTACTCACTCGTTAAAAGTAGTATAATACGCGTCGTACAATCCGTCAGCACTTATCTATTTGATTGTGGATTCTAGCCTCTCCATGGCCATCATTTTGTTTTCACTAAGCGGTGGGTGGTTCTCCAGCCAGGGTTAACAAATTTCATACCACCCCTCCTCGTTCATAATAACACTATCAAGGAAGGCTTGCTTCATTTCTTTCTCGCGATCTCCTTGCAGTTGTTCTAGTAAATGAAACAGTGTCATAACGGGCTTCTGAGTCGTCTATTGCCCCCATTACTGTCCAGCGCCATAAACCACGTTTGATCGACGGAACGTTATCACATATTAATTATTGCTCAAGTGCTACAAATTTACACTTGTAATTATCAACCACGCTACTAATTTGCACTACATATTTTTTATTTTTCATTGGCCCCGAACTTTTTCCACCAAAAAGTGAGTGGCATAACATCTGTTCGGAGATCGGTTCATAACCGACTCGAGTCACGGCTTCTTTCGTTACGTATGATTTTTTCGATCCACTTCCAATAATGATTCGAACATTCATATTTTTTCGCTGTTATATGGAGTTGTTCGTAAAGTCTGCAAAAGCACTTTGGAGAATTGACCATTCGCGACGTTGCATAAAGTTTCCACCTTTGTCTCCTTAGGCTTACTGTCACGTTGGTTCATATTAGGACACATTAAAATCACGTGCCTTCGGCAACATCAGGCACATTTCAGATTCACTCAACACTTCATGTATAAGTACCTAATATTCAGGCAATTAAAACAAGCCTTCTTCTTTCTTACGGTTTCATGACATGCGGAAAAATTCCATCTTCTTCGCTCGTTCACAATGTGCACTATCATGATCACTGCTATTGCAAAATAGCCACTTTGCACTTTGTTGAATTGTGGCTTCAAGTTGAAGTTTTGCACCGCCATGGATATCTGCAGCTGATTTTGCACTTCGTCTTCTAAAAATTTAATGAGCTGTGTTAAACGATTCTTTGATTCTGCATCTGTATTATTTTCACTGGTCACGACTAACTGCACTGAACATCTTTGCCATACACGTAGTAGCAAAACCAATTGCAAAAGCTCGCGCACATAGACCTCAATTTGTAGATTATCACGCCTAGAACGATTCTTTATGCTAGGTATCACTTTATCATAATTTTCTGCCCTTGGGGGAAGCTTTTCACTAATTTGGCGGCTCGCGAATCCGGAGCTATCGCTTGCATTAGGTGCTGAAATTTATCTTCTTTCAAAATATCATTATCCTCGTGTATTTTCTTAAATTTGCTCTAGAACGATAACTATTCTCGTATATTACCGTTAAATTTTATCAATTCAATGGTCAGCATTTTTTAAGTCTTCCTCTCCTGCATCATAGTTCACACTTTGTTGACACTTTGTCCATTTTCACTAGATACTGCTCTTGATGTGGACGCGACTGTTGTCATTGCACTTTGATAGATCACCTTGGCTATCAAGAACTTTTCTCAATATACACGAGCCTCCCTGTGCTTTTTCTGGATGACCTCCTCAGTGGCAGCGTTGTTGTCATATAAAAGATCCATTACAGTATCCGCAATTAGAGTTAATTCATAAACTTTTTTTCTAGCATTCGAAACGCGACTACGGTAGATGCATAGTTTACTCAAAGAGCAGCCTGAGTCCTACTAAAGTTCTGAAGCATGTCCTGTCACGGTCACCAAATGTCTTTCTTCAATAGAAACATGGTTAATACAAAAAAAAGTGAGCACAAGAATTTTGTAGGATCTAAAGAGAGTATAAGTCTGTATTTGAATATCTGTTCTACAAGTTTTACAGAAACTATAGATCGAAATGTACTCGGTCGAGGGGGTCATGAGACTGTCCGACCTCTTGCACTCCGGCTCACAAGTTACCCTCGAAAAACGTGAGCATAGGCATTAGCCTGACCTTTACAATTGTCTCCATGAGTCTTTTCTAGGTCGTAAACGTTGTCGAATTGTCACCGAAATTTCAAAGTATGATTGTAAAACTATATTACGGGTTTCCCGAGGCCTGTCAATTATAGGACGATGAGAACTGCACTTACTTTGATGGCTTCCTTGAACCTGTTATAAAAGGCTTAAGAATGGTCAATTTTTGGATGATACGTCTATTATTGTCATCCTCAGCATTTCAGTTCTACTCACGTACAAATTAAATTATTCCTGCCGAAAATAATTTTCTTACAATTTCACAAATACTTTCTGCTATTTTTTGGAGAAAATTATGTTATTAATGAAAAGTGCAGAATTTTGTAATTCAAAAAATATATATGAAGAACTCTGGCCATTAATGCACGTTTCGGAGGCCACAAATTCCAAAAATCCTTCAGAAGAAATGAGAATTCGTAACCGATTCTCTTTTCCTAGCAAATTTTCCATTCATTTTACGAGAATAAAAAACGGATATTTAAAGAATTAGAAAACAAGATGCACTGAAAGAGATTTCTTTTCATATAATGAGTTTAAAATATTTCCCAAACGATATTGCTGATTTGGTTTTGTACAGGAGCTTGAACGCTTGATAGAGTTGAAATTCCTAATATCTCAAGTCAATTCCCAAGAAATGGAAGAATTCTTTACAAAGAGGATTATATTTATAGGAGAAACGAATGCTTAACGAACTACATGAATTGCCAACTCAGGAAATTAATATTGAAAGAAAAAATGGTTTTTCCATAAAGTATCTCAACTTCCAACCAATTCGTTGGCCGTGAGGGCTACGGCATTACCTTTGGACTCACGCTGTCTGGTTGCGGGTTTGATTCCCGCCTCGCACTCTAGCAGAGCTTCGGCGGGCCGCGGACTCGCAGAGAGACGTTAGCCCAGTACCTCTAGAGTTCTTAAAGTTCTCTGAGTATTAAGTAGCTGTTGCTCTTGGTGGTTCTGAAACAACCTTAAACTGTAGGTCCCTCTCACCCCTGAAGAAGTGGGGAGGCTTGCAAAGGAATAGAGAGAAGGTTATGCACAGGCTCTTGAACCCGTAACAAAGAGGGAGTTAAACAAATATTCCAGTTACAAGTAGTTGAATGTTCTACAAAATAGTTTGTTCTGAGCCAAATTATTGAATTTTTTATTGAAATAGATAAATTATCGACCTCAAATATGATAGAAGACTTTTCAATCAAGGATGTCTAGATCTTCTCCTTCATTTATGTTAATTTAGTTTTACTCAAATGAAAAATTAAGCAAAAGAAAACCACTAGCTCCCTAATACTGTTGCACTACCGTGAGTGACACGGCTAGACACGGCTTGACGTATACGTCGCTCACACACAGCGCGCGTGTGTTATTTACTGGCTTCAATTTCCGATTTGAGCACACTGATATGTACAGTAGACTCTGCGACACGGACTCACACGTTGCGCGCGAGTAAAGGCATTTATAATGAATAGTTCTGATAGTGATTTGCCTGAAAGTTCATGTCTACATATAACACTTGAAACTGACAGTATTTAATAATTTAACTTATTTGAAATTTATATCTCCAATTGCTATCAACTTAATACTTCCTGCTACAATATTTCTTTCACTGGCGTGCATGTATGCATAAAGTGAGAGGATAGCTGTTTTCTTCCAATCGATGAATGAAATAACAATCAAATTTA
>WSXT02014817.1:0-14424 GCA_011762715.2 Neuroterus valhalla
TATATATATATATATATATATAACACGAGGCCTTCATAGCAGCAATCTTTCGTAAAAAAAATACACCTTTCAATGATGCAATATACATTTTTCTTTAAAAAAACCGTTCGGTTTCAATACGGCAACACTGTCTTTTCAAATGACTGCTTAAGGACGTTATTGTGAGTTGCATGATCAAAAATATTTTTCTAAAATGTAGGGGGAATAATTATTTAATCTCACATGCCTAATTGGCACGAAGAAACATTAAAAGTGAGGTATGCTCGATTTGATCCTTTTTAGTATAGCATAACAAATTCTTGAACCAATAAAATATCTTCTTTAATATATTTTACAAAATCATGAATGCCTAAAGTTGTTTCAAAAATACTCCGTAATTCGATGTAAATATGGGACACGTTCTATATGTTAAAAAATTTCCAATCGTAAAATAAGAAGGGGGTTGAGTATAAAGATCGGGCGAACTTTCTTTTTTTGGTGAAAAGAACTTTTTGGGGCCTGTGTTGCAAGACTAAGGGCATTGAAAGATCCTGTTCGGGACACAGTAGGGAGCCTATTTTGGAATTCATTTTTATCAAAAGAGTTGCGATTTGAAAACGAGTATATGTACGATGTTGAAGGACACAAAAGACTCGTCACGCAATGAAAAACTTATGATACTAATTAGAAACTTGAATACATGTTACGTCATTAGTTATACATAGTGTACACGGTATAATTCGGTTTGAGGAATGGAGATCAAATAGCATGGAAAGAATAGATATCTTATGAACTGCAAGACTATATTGAGGTACTCTATCTAAAGCGGAATAGGGTTTCCTGAGTTTTTTTATCTCTTGTTTCCAAGTTTTGCTAAAAACTGTAAATGAAAGAATGCAGGGTGAATCACTTCAATATCCAAAAGAACGATTGCGTCATATGTTATTAAACAATCCATGTCACATAAAAAGTATAACAGAATATTCTCATACAGTTCAAACAAAAACCTCTACAAAATAGATATTTTTCCACCCAGCGGTATCTCTGCCAAAGCTTTAATAGGAAGGACATTTTTTTCTCTACAAAATAAAGTAGAATAAACTATTAGGTTCTCCAAAGTGAGAAAATCCTATCTGATTCGCTCATATATTCTCAATCAAAGCGTTAGAAATCATGGATAAATTATACCTGCATATAATTGATACCTGAGATACACATGGAAAACTGTTCCTTCTGACATTCCATCAGTATGTCACCTGCAAAAATGGAAGAGCAATTGGACAAAAATGCGATAGGGTTGTTTATATTGGAAATCAGGGGGCTGAGGTAGGAAATGAGATGGACTTAGAAGCAGGTAGAATGTAGGAAGGAGGACATGAGGGTTAGAGATGAGAAATTGGAACAAGTACTTAAAGATATGAAGAATAAATTTGTTCATTTGTAGTTACCTTGGCCTTTCTCCTCATTTGTCATCATTCTGAAATTCAATGTCACTACCATTTCCTCAATTTTTCTTGAGGAACTGAAGTGGTTCTCATTCATTGATTAAGCGATCATTATCTAAGTGCGTTTATTAATTTGATTTGTCCAACAATCACGTGGAATTAAGATATTAGACGCCCAAAAAAATTAAACAAAATTAGCGATTTCTTAATCGTTGACGAGATCGCGCTGCAAACAGTCGGTTGATATTCCCATTTTTCACTAGTAAATAATGGGAATATTACTCGCCTGTTTTGAGTGAATACAGCATCGAAAAGGATTGTAGCCTTGGCGCTATCTTAAACTCGAATGAACGCTTTCGTTTGCGACGCTGTCGGTGTCGATGCTGGTTTTATTTTCTTTTTCGGGCGTATAATGTCTCAATTCCACTTGCTTGTGGGGCAAAATAGTTTGTGGGACTCGTCGAGAATGATCGATTATGGACTCGCATCCTGACCGCACTCGCTTCGCTCGCACGTCAAATGACTGACTGCTCGTTCATAATCGACCAGCGACGCTGTCAGTGTCGATGCTAGTTTTATTCACTTTTTTCGGGCGTATAGTGTCTCAATTCCACTCGCTTATGGGACAAAATAGTTTGTGGGGCTCATCGAGATTGATCGATTATGGACTCGCATCCTGACCGCACTCGCTTCGCTCGCACGTCAAATGACTGCTCGTTCATAATCGACCATTTTCTACACTCGTTGCACAATATACTATTACCGTTCTGTTGTATAATTCCGTTAGGTTTGCCTGTGAATAGTATTTTGTCGTTTTCGTATGTCTGATATCAAATATTTGGTTAGATCTCTTAAGTCTCTGCTAAAGAATTCTGTGCCATTGCCAGTTCCTCGATGCGAAATGACATGTTTATGAAATTCTGTCTCCATTGTTATTTCGTTTGCTTTCTTAGTCGGGATTATTTCGATCCATTTTGTGATAAAATCAACGGTAATGGTCTCATGATACCTGCAGCAACTATGGTCCAAGGTTCTTCGACGGTTCTTTCCCCATCAGCTCTATCTTTGGTCGGTTACTCGGTTTGGTTCTTTGACAGATTCGACAGTTTCTAACGTAATTGATTATCTCAGAATATATCCCTGGCCAAAAGTAGTACTGCGAAATACTCGCGTGCTTTTTTCGGAACCCAAATATCCTGCTTGTATACCGTCATAGTTTTCTATTAGAACTTGAATTCATAATTTTCTTGGTACTATGAATTCCTATGGGTAAGAGTCTGGTAAGAGAGTATATTTAAGTGGGTCTGTTTTTTAAAAATAGATGTTGTGAATCTGCAAACCGACATCTTTTTTGTTCTTCCAGTTATCGCCTGATTTGTTCTTCTATTCTACATTCTAGCGTGAACGCGACATTATTTTCTGGTCCTCCTGATCTCGAGAGAGCATCAGAGACAAAATTCGAACTACCTGTGCGGTATATGACTTTATACTCATATTCGAGTAGTGGAAATACCCATTTCGCTAATCGGACAGTGGTGTTTTTTAGGTTATGGAACCCCTTTAGTGATAAGTGGTCCATGACTTCTTCGAAACTATAATCTTCCAAGTACGACCTCAATTTACGTATAGTCCAATCCATGGCTAGGCACTCTTTTCCTGAGGCCGAATACCGAGATTCGGCACAATTCAAGTCTCTGATTGCGTAAGTGATAACATAGTTCACACCATCTGAGATTTGAGAAAGTGAGGCTCCTAAGCTCGTATAACTCGCTTCGGTTCCCAGGTGGAAGGGTTGAGTGAAGTCTGGGCATGTGAAAATTCGTGCTGAAGTTAGCAGGTCTTTTATTTTTTTAACGACCTCATCCTGTTCTAATCCCTTTAATTCTGGGTTGTTGAAATTCACGGATTGGTTGGATTTTGTCCTCGTCTTCCTTCTCATTAGCTTTGAAACGAAGGTACTTAATTTCCGAGCATCCGAACTCGCATTTGTCCGGACTGATCGTTAAATCTACATCGTTTGTGTTGTCCAGTACAATGTTCAGGTATTTTGAGTGGTCTTCAAAATTTTTAGTAGTAATAACAATGTTGTCTATATAACACAAAACGTTAGGATTCGAGTCTGAAGTAATAATTTTGTCCATAAGTCGCTGGAAGGTGGCAAGCGCATTGGGTAAGCCAAATGGCATCCTTTTAAATTGATACATACCTTTTCCAGGGACTGTGAGCGCTGTGATTGGTTTCAAATTTTCTCCTTGTGCTTTTTGTAAATATGCTGATTTTAAGTCAATATTCGAGATGAATTTTTTCGGATATCAAAGTGCCAAGGATTCCTGTCATAAGTGGAATTGGATAGAGGTCCTTTTTTTAAACGTTACTTACCTTCCTGAAGTCTGAACAAAATCCGTGATCTTTACCCGATTTTTTAGTCATGACTATCAGGTTGGACCAATCTGAACAATAGGGTTCTATTATTCCTATTCTTATGATTTATCCACTGTTTCGTATATCATTTCTTTGATTTTTTTATCTTCCGTTGAGCTCAACAATACCTCGCAAATCTCTGAAGAACTACTATTTGGTACGTTCAATTATGATCCTAAATTATCTGAAATATTATTTTTTATGAGCGCTTTATTTTTGTAATTAATCTAATCGTTTGTGTCTTTCATGTTCCAGTGATCTCGTTTGCTTTTACATGGTAACCTTCTTATTTTTCCAAAGGTTGACATCGCAATTTTAGTACCAATCCTCGTATTCACTATTATAGAAAGTGTTTCCGGAATTATTTTTCTCAACTTTTTTCCTACTTCTAGTTTTACTTATTCTTAATGAGTCTTGGGTGTTTGTCTTGTCGCTATTGTCTTGGGTGAGGATGCTTTCTAGGGTCTAGGGGTTGTAATGTATTAAAGGTTGGTACATTCTCGCTTTTGCTATTTTCTTAAACTTTAACGTCAGATATTGGTTGTCGTAAGGCGTTCGGGTATGCTCCCATGGGATAACGGATAGGAGGAGTATCTGGTACCGACCAAGTCTCTGAGTCATAGTCCAAGGTCATCCGTAAGGATCCTTACGGATGACATTAGACTATGACTATGATTATGACGATCTGTGCCTAAAATACCCACGGATTTTAATTTTGGGACCAACCTGCACATTGAATGTTTCACATATTTGCCGATAGTAATTGGAATCACTACTTCTCCAAATAACTCGACAGTTTCTCCGTTCGCGTTTAATAATTTCTTCGAGATGGGTTAAGGAATTGAAATTCTGGAATTTTGGATTTCCCCCAGAGATTTCCTGCCCACATATGAATGTGTGGCGCCTGTATTGACTAAAATTCGAAAAAGCCTATTTTCGAATTTTGTCATAAGATAAAATAGTGTTCCAGATATTTCATTTTTATCCGAATTTAATATTTCCGGCGTTTTGGTGATAGGTTGTGTTATTTTTTGGTCTAGTACATGACCTTCCAGTTTCCCTGGTTGTGCGCATACTATGAGCATTCTCTTTTGAAGTCACCCACTAACCCGCAGTGATGACAATTGAATTTTTTGTTTTTGTTCTCGTAATATGGTACATTTTGTTCCTAGTTTGGTCCTGTAGCTATTTGGTTTAGCATTGGTGAAATTTGTTCGTAAAAGGATTAAGTGGGTATATAGGTTTGTTGTTCGTGAACGTAAGTAGAAAGCCAGGTGGGAGTCTAGGTCTGAAATTTTGTTGATATTAATTTGGAAAAGGTATAGGTGGAAATCCAAATGGAGGCAATGAATCTCGGATTTTTAATTGTTTTTAACCCTGGTAATTTTGGAACCGATTGCTACTTTTATTATTTTTCTGACTAACCAGATTTTCCTTTTTATCATCATTAGTATTTTCTAAACCGATTATATTAACGATGCTACTGTTACGCTTTTGTTCATTTTTGTCCCCAATTTCATGTTCTGTAAATTGCAAGACCTGCTATCGAATTATGGATTTAGCTAGCTCAGTTTCCCATCCCATTTCCAAATCTTTCAATTCCTCAAAAGTGGCGAAATCATTACGTTTTATGTACATTTTATATTCTAATCGAAGATTTTCATAAGCTCTACGCAATTCCCGTTCGCGATTTTTTCTAGAGTATTATTTTGTTAACAATTTCCTGATTTCGTTCAAGCATAAATGGATGTCCTGAGTCCGTTTTTGGTTGCAGAATTTGATTTCTTGCCTGATTTCCTCAGGAAATCTTGTGTCCTTGTACGCGTTTTCAAAATCTTCAAAAAATTCAGCTAGTTTTTTCCACGAAGTTTTATTTATAAAACACCAGTATTTGGCATCTTCAATCACTAATTGCATCCAAATTTTCTAAAATGTTTCAGTCATCTATTTTATAACCCCTTTTAAATCTTTTCAACTCTTCGGAAAAAGGGCGGGACTCTTCTTTTAATAGTTTGGAACGGAGTTCGAATCACACCAAAGGGCAAATACGTTGGTTGGATGGTTTCATTGTTTGTATTCAAATCGTTTCCAAAATCTGAGTCTTCATTGTTTGTTTGACTACGCGAATGTCTGTTTGATCTTTCTCACGTTGTTGATGATCTACGAGATCGGTTTTGGGTCGGGATTTTTCTGTCTGGTATTTCTTCACTATCGTCTCAGTTTCGTATTGTTAAATTATTCAAATTTTTCTGGCTACGATTTTCTTTGTTTTTTCAGGAAATCGGCGAGATTCTTGTGAACTTTCCCTGAAGCTGAATTGGACCAAATGTCTATTTCGTAATTCCTTCTTGTTTTTCCTACTGATAGGTTCTAAGTGTTCTGTTTTGCTTTCGAACGAAGTATGAGGAGATGGATCTAAACTAATTCTTCAACTATTTGCCCTTCTTCTTTTTTTCTGAAATTGTTTGTGATTTCTCACAAGAGTCATGATTAAAAGTTTGTTTGTTAATTTTTTAACAATGTCCCAAAATAATTTGATTTTCCAATAGCAAGTGTAAATCTTGATCGTCCCAAAAAGGTGTATTAAGAGTGGGATCGGAATCTTCGTTGTCGTTTTAATTTTCTACTATGAGATTTGGTCTGAGTTCCCCAATTGATCTTTTTCCAATAATGGGAGTTTCTGTCAAATTTCTCTGAAATCCCGTACGATCCCTTGACCTATTTATAACTTTCGGGATGGTTCAAATATTTTGGGATGTTAGTGAGACCTGGTTAATTATTGTTGGTTCCGTTGTGTTTTATGTTTCCAGTTTTATTTTCAAACTAACTATCCTAATGACATTATTTCTGATACTGTTTTTATTCTTTACACACACGGCGTGACTCATATGGCGTGGCAAATCAATATAATAAACATGAGAAGTATAAACAATACAAAATCATCAATTATGAAATGGCAATGATAATATAATTTTAGGCAAATGGATCAGATTGCATGCAAAAAATTATTAGATAGAGTCAAATTTTTGTGTCATCAAAAGAAGAGTAGAAATTTGCTCCATTTTCTCAGTGAGGTTTTTGGATTTTAGGACAAATGTGGGATTTTAGGTTGAGTACCAGGTATTACGGAAGTGATATCGAGGGAGTAGGGGGGGGGTTCTTGATGCTGAGAAGAAGGTGAAAGCACATTGAGAAGGCGAACATGTAAAATAAAATAGTCTTTTATTTAGACTTAGAGTTAAAAGCATGCCTACAGGGCAGTAGGTTGCGTAAGCCTTGGAAAAGGCCAAGGTGTTACGATTGATTAAGGTTGAATCCGAGTCCCATCCCCGTACAAATAGTTGAGTCCTGTGGGGTACCGACGCGCCATGCTATATTGAAAAAATAACACGGGCCTACGTGTTGAAAATTTCAGTGCGCCACTGGCTTAGAATTTGTAGTATGTGTGTATACGTATAGACACTACTACTATCCAAGCGCTAGACTCGTAGATCGTGCAACGTCGCATTTTAAACCTAACCATCATTGAGAAACTGTGATATACGTTTGAAAAGCTTGATGTCAACAAGTTTTGTTAAGGGGGGGGGGAAGGTTATTTCGTGTAAAAAAAGTACATTTTTGTGAATTTTTTTTTACAACACAGTAAAAATATTATTATTGAAACTAATAGTACATTAAAGTATAACATTCGAAGAATATTTTGTGAAATTTTCATAAAGATATATTCAAAAATACGGCAATGGCAGCGATTGTTCGGAAGCGTCGCGGAAAAAAGTAGAATTGCGGTGCCCCTCATAACTGGGTGCTGAATCATCGGAAATCAAAAAATCAAAATTCTTCGGTCAGATAATCGCTTTCCCCAGGTAACGCAGAGAGGATTTTTTGAAATTCCAATTTTTCACTTTTTGAGACCATAATGAAGTGAAAAACGCGATTTTTGCAAAAAAAATCGGCTAATTTGTTATTGTAAAATGAAAAATATTAACAAATTCCAAAAAAACTCTCCCGCGTTACCTCGTGGATTGCGTGAAGAAATAGTGTAACAAATTTCAAAAGGATCGGTGCAGTAGTTCTGAAGTTATGAGCGGCACCACAATTATACTTTTTTCCGCGACTCTTCCGAATAATGTTGCTGCCATTGCCGTGTTTTTGAATAGATCTTTATGAAAATTTCACAGAATATTCTTCGAATGTTGTACTTTGATATACTATTGGTTTTAATATTGATATTTTAACTGTGTTGCAGAAAAAAAATTCACAAAAATGTACTTTTTTTTACACGAATTAACCTTACCCCCTCCCCCCTTAATGTTTGAAAAATGTCAGGTCAAGTGAAATTGAAAGGAAGATTCATTAAGAAAAACAAAATTAGACTATGAACAGCGTCGAAATTCAGGACTGATTGAAGCTAGGAAAAGAAAATTTTCTGCCGTCAATTCGGAATCAGTGGAAAGTGTTTGTAAACGAAGAAGAATTGTTGATGTTCAGGAGCTTGCCAAGAACATGAAATGTTTTAAATGTAAACAGACACTAAATCTCGAAAATATGGTATCTAAAAGGATGAGTGGTCTACATGCTGTTTGGAATTTGAAATGCGAGCAATGTTTGGTTATTTAATTTAATTAACTTTGACCAATAGTCAGAAAAACTTCCATACTTTTTAATTACTACTGCCCTGGTCGACACAAATAACAGCTATAGTCCAGGCAGCGAAGGAATTTTTTACCGCAAAATTAAATAGTGAAAACCGAGTTGACAGTTGCGTAGTCTTGATGCCTGGGATATCGGCCTACATGTTTGCAGGGACATTCCCAAGCTGCGAGCGAGTCACGCAGGGCTCAAAGTTCGCAAAACCATGTTTTTCGCAAATCGTGATCAAGCTATTTACCTCAGAAGAAAAAAGTTTATTAATAAATTATAGATATTGAAAAGATCTACAATTCGGTTGGTCGAACGTCAGGATCGGTTTATTAGTTTCCATGCAAAAAAAATGAGCTGAAACGGTCTTTTTTACAATATCTAGTCATGTTTGCAAAAATGTATAAATGTGTCCAAAAATCTCTGAAAATATGTATTTTGGTGTGCTAAAATTATGCGCGAAATTTGAGCCAGAAATACTCAATAGTTTCCAAGAAAAGCTATTTGTTGTTTAAATTTGACGGTAGTTGAAGGTAAATTGCAAGTGGGAGAGCAGTTGCATAACAATAAAAATCGACAATTCGGAATAACGAAGAACTGTTTTGTCATTAGCATTTCAGGGCAGATTGATTTTTTCCAATTTAGCCGATCGAAAATAGCTGTAAAAAATGGGTACGTATTCGTCTCTTAAACAAATGAAATAACGCCGCTCATTTTCATCCTACAAAATGGGGATTGAATTTGTTTGAAAGTGACTGTTTCTTTATAACATTGAACAAAGAAAAATCGCGATTTGGTTATTAGGAGAGGAGATAATTTTTTTTTTTTAATAATTACAGCAGCCATAATTCTTCTATTATACACTCCAAACTCGTACGAAGTGTTTCTTGATAGTTATGCCAACTGTAATGAAAATTCAGGAAAAAAAACAGTCCCGCATTTCCTGTTCATAATCACGGTTAATTCTCGCCCAAGAACTGACGCACTATATGGCGTCGGAGTGGGGGGCTGCTTTCGCCTCGATGGTGCTCACGGGGAATCTGAACTCGCGCGTTCAAAATACAACAAGGTCAAAAATCTTGTGAACAAATCAACAGTTTTCAGCGCAGAACGTAAATTTGTAACCAGAAACTCGAAAAAAAATTGGCCTTGTGCTTCAAATGTAAGTTAATCTTCCTATTTCACCATTTGTACAATTTAAAAACGTATTTTCCTGTTCATCCCAAGCTTGATGTTATTGTTACCATTTTCATCTCATGAAAGGAAAAATTTTACCAAACTACTCTATGTTGATGTTTAGTACAACTGAATCAAAAATTACTTGAAGAAATCTCAAGGAAACTTCTTGATCCAAGTCAGATGAATAACAAATTTTCGAATAAACCTGAATACCTTCACTAAAAATAAGAAAGCATGCCAACAGTAAAAAAAAGCTTCCACGGAACTGGGAGAATACGTTTCTAATTGTAAAATTAGTGAAAATAGAAAGAATCCACTTATATTTGAAGCACTGGGTCTATTTTTTTCGAGCTTCTGGTGGCAAATTTACGTTCTGCGCATAAAAATAGACCAAAATAAAAAAATAAACATCTAGAAATGTTGATTTGTTCACAAGATTTTTGACTTTGTTGCATTTTGAACGTGCGAGTTCAGATTATGCGTGAGCGCCAGCGAGGGGAAGCAGCCCCCCACCCCGACGCCATACAGTGCGTCAGTTCTTGGTTGAGAATTAACCGTGATTATGAACAGGAAATCTGGGACTGATTTTTTTTCTGAATTTTCATTACACAGGGCCGGCGTCACACTTTTTTCCCGAGTGGGTAGTAAGAAAGAGGCTGGCGGGGGGGCTTTCATGGATGATGTTTTAGAATTCATCTTGATAGAAAATATTAGAATTTAGGTTTTTTTTCCGATAATTCCGAGTGGGTATGTACCCACTGAGATGTTTTCCGAGTGGGTACCACTACCCATACTACCCACGTCAACCGCCGGCCCTGCTTGGATACCACAAAGAAACTACGAAGTACAACGATTTCAATCCCTCATAATCGTAAGCACATTTTTCTGCTCCCATTCACGGTTTTTCGAATAAGAATGGGGTTAAAGGCTTTCGGAAACATAGTACTGTCCACCCAACGTAGACAGGATCAATTTTGGTACGGATGGATGTAGTAAAGAATAATCCTTTGCTTTTTATATAATTATTTTATACTTTTCCTGTTGATAATACTTGAAGAGAACGAAAATGGAACCATGAAAAGATGTATAAATGTGAACAGTCTTACAAGATTTTGCATTTTTCATAATTCAAGAGCGGGTTCTGTTGCGTTTAACGGGAATCAGAGTTTTCACTACTTTAAGGTTACGTTCGACAAATGTAATCGGATTCGATGTGGGGATAGAAATCTTTTTATTTGTGCTGCATAATTAGAAATGGAAAACAAGTACATAAAAGACATTCGAAGGCATTCCAAATTCTTAAAACCTTCCATTACAATTCTTCTTATCCGGTTTTTTGCGGTTATTTCTATTCGGAACCTACGAATTTGCTAATACTAATCGTGAACCGTACTTCCAAATATTTTTATGTTTAAGTCCTTGAATTCCCCTTGTTCGAATAATATGCTCACATTCTTATTTAGTGAGGAAGTGATTGACCTGTAGAAGGAACAATTCTATGTTGAGAAATTCTGTTGAAAAGTTCTAGTTCTTGTATTTAAGGGTTAGTTTTCATATACCTTGAATCTTGCAGGCATGCAATTTGGAAAATCTTCATTTACTGAAACAATATTCTAGGGGGATCACGTTTTATAAACCCTGCACACTTTCCATGCTTTTTTTCGCAATTCAGAACAGCAGTAAGATAATTTGTGGATGAAACAATGCAAAGGCGTCAGAAATCAACAACGCCAAGAGGAAGCCCGTTGTGCGGTGCCCGTAATATCTCCGATACATACGTTGAAAATTTCAGATATTCAAGTTTAACATCCTGTGTTATATAGGCCTATTATATTTTCTGTTAATATCCGATAATATCTTCGATGTTGAGCATTCGTATCTCAGATCATAAGTGCTCCAAATATTTCCTAATGCCATTCGATAATATCTAGCATTTTAAAATTCAACATCTCAGAATTTAATGACGTTGAATCATGTGATATTAGTCAGTAATATCTTGTATTTTTAGAAGAAAAAGAATTCGTAATATCCAGTTTTCTCCGTGAATTTATATTTGAAGGAATTTCTTTGTAGGTTTCTGTAAGTACAAGATGATACTTCGAAACACTGATTATTCTATAAGAATAAATTTATATTCAATAAAATGACAGTACATTAAAATAGATTTGAATATTTCCAAATGTATAACAGGGGTGTCCAAAGCAAGTTTTGCACGCTCCTCCTTTCTTCCCCTTCTTCGAACGCTTCATCGAGAATTCACCCCTCGGTCCGCCACGGGCTTTGTCTGACTACGTATGACCACGCCTACTTGCGCGCACTGTTCACACAGTCCGGCCGCCGAGGACCCCTTCTCACATCGCGATCACCGCATGAACGCATCCAAGGTGGTAAGAGAGGGGATTGACGAGCGACAGTTATTTATACTCTTGCTGACGCGTTGGGCACCTCTGATGGTATATAAGAAAACTGTGAGCTCTTTGGGATATTTGCGACATATATTCAGCACTTTTAGTGGCATGCTGGTCTCTGGAAAAACAGGTGTGACCAATATCTTGCGTTCCGCATCAGAGCGAAGCCAAAATCCGAGAGCAATATCTATTTTTATCAGTTCTAGCGGATTTTGAAACTCAGGTGATTTCACATCATCATTTGGCACATCATTCTCAATATTCTTGAACAGGACTAGTTTATGTTTAAGAAGCTGCTTCTCCTACGTTCAACGCTAGATGGCCTCAGCGACGCCATTTGTATAGAATTTTGCAGCACCTAACTCTATTGGATGAATTCTTTCCTATGTTTTGACCAAAATGTCAGAAGCGCGCGAAAACAAGATTATCCTGTGGACCATTATTAATGTTCAATAAAATGTTGAATATAATAGGTTAGTAGCGATTCTACAAAACCGAACGTTTCTGGAAACTGAAAGAAAAATTGAATGTACCGCACACAGTTGAATCGTACATTGTAAAATTTTACACATATAATAATGTTCACCATCAAAGTAATATGAAAGTCGGTTGGGGTAAAATAAAAAATTAGCGGCTTCCATACCTTTCTTGTCAATCTTCACTTTTTAGATTGCTAAGAATATCACGGAATTTTCAGCTGAACCAATTTTCACCTTTTGTTCTTCAAATGATAACTTCATATGGCTCGGTGTGAACTCGCAAATAAGGGGAAGTTCAGAGTGAAGCGTAACTTCATGAATGTCAGGGGAAGTGCAAGCTTCCCCTTCTCTAACTCTCTTTCGCTTTTACCATTCCTCTTCCTCTCTTTTGCTCGCTCGCTCTCTTTCCCTCCATCCTACCACTAATAGCGGTATGTAACAGTGTGCGTTCTGATCGAAAGTCGTTTCTTTGCCCCGACACATGCGCACTATGGTGATTGTTTGTGTTTATATCATACGGACCGGAACAGTTTATTATTCACTGAAGAAGTGTCAATTTATACTTTCTATTATAAACAAAGGCCTAGTTGAACATCTCCCAGTGATAGACTCACTTCTTCTATGGAATGGACTACTAATGCCTTGTGCATGTAGGGTGTTCAGACTTCCGTATAAATACGGACACGTCCGTATTTTACGTGTGCCAATACAGCTTTAGGGAATTTGCTTGTATCAAATTTCATTCCTACCTACGAAAAAATAAATAAGTGCTCGAGAAAATTGAAAACTCCGAGAAGTATGTTTAATGAAAGGATTTATTCATCATTTATTGGATCTAGTTGTTATGTAAAGATAATTGTTTTTGTTTGTTTTTATTCTTTCTTTTTTGAATAGAGCGCGTTATGTAAAGGCTTGAATCAATTGTAATTAATTTTGTGTTAGATTATTCAGTTAGAAGTACATAAGAAGTTTATTTTAAGTTAATATAAAATCTTGAAGATGGAATTCTCCTGGAACCATAGAAAGGGTAACGATACTTGCAAAGGCAATGTGTGCTCTATGGTCAATTGTGACTCCAAAAAAAATATCAACACTAATTTGAGTTTCCATAAAGTACCAAAATTTGGCAGTGGCACTGTTACAGTGAAAAATCTTGTTGGAGAAAGCATTGCTGTTGATAAATGAAGGGTTCCACGGCATTTCACGGCAAGTGGGTTTTTGAAATTCGTGGTTTTCCATAACCGTGTAAGTGCCATGCGCCTGCGCGAAACTCGTGCGCATTCGTCCTCAACGTAGTCTGCTTAGTCGCGTTGATTCACTTGTTGCCGGTCGATTTGTTTACCATTTTGCAAGTGCAATTTGGAGTATGATCTCGATTTTTTTTACATTCTCATTCTGGATGAGAAGGTATTGGTTTTATGCGAAAAAAGACTTTCGCGGATTTGATTAAATTTCCACGTTTTGAGACCCCCTGAGTCAGAAAAAATGGTTTTTATGAAGGTGTCTGCCTGTATGTATGTCTGTCTGTAGTCTGTAATCTGTGTACTCGATAACTTCCGAAAAAATGATCGGATTGAATTGCCCTTTGGCACACATTTTGAGGGACCAGAAAGACAGGTCAAGTTTGTTAACCAGCTATTTTGGATGAAAAATCAAAGAGGAAGAGCATTTCAAGAATTTTTTTGACTTTTTTTCCAAGACTCAAAAATTGTTAGTACAATTTTTCGTAGCACGTAAAAAGTGGAACAATTTATCCTAATCATTTTGTGGAATAAAACAAAATTGTCAGAGTAATGGTGTTTTCACTACTTGGTGGGTACCTATCACCACTACGTAGCGCGTCCCCAGGTTGCGGATAGAGGGAAGGCCCCTGAG
>WSXT02014828.1:0-14424 GCA_011762715.2 Neuroterus valhalla
GGGGGGGCTTCGTTTAGAGGCTCTTAAATCCGTTCCGTAATTTAAGTATGGTCCCTTATTTATCTGACTTGGGACAGGGAATTTCAGGAAATAATTATAGTTTTTATTTAAGGGCAGGGAGTTTCGGCGAAGAAGTATAATTTCACTTGGAACCTGGAATTTTTCACATGGAACGTGAACTTTTTAATCTAATTAGAATCCGGATTCAAAAGAGAGGAATTTAAACTGCAATCCGAAATTCGTCACGATTTTAAAGTTCCCTCTTCTTAATTTTGAATAAATAGAGTACTTCAAGCAGTCTTTAAAGTAGAAGTAGTATTCCGAAGAATAAATATCTCTGAATTATGATAGAAATCTTGTTTACATTGTTCATTGCAAATTCATCCATTTTGTGTTAAAAAATCCACCACTTGTTTAGATTTACACTTGTTTGTTGAAAATCAAATTTTTATGTTAAAGTTGCATTATTCCGATTCCAAATTCACCTCTGCTTGAAATTGTAAGTACTTTGAAAGATCAATTCATCTTTTTTTGGTGAAAAATTCAAGTATTCAGTTGAACATTGATTTTTCAGTTTGAAAATTTGACTATTTCTTTGAGAATCTATGTACTTCGTGGAAAATTTGGCTTTTTTGTAAAAATTAATCTTTAGGGTCAAAAATTATTATTGCTTCAACTGAAAATTCAACTGCTCCATTTTTAGTGGAAAACTAATCTTTTCTAGTTTAAAATATTCGACATTTAGGTGGAAATTTGTCTTATTGAATTGAAAATTCAATTCTTTCGTTGAAACTTCATATTTTAAACATCATAACATATTTTGTTGAAAAATAAATTTTTTAAAGAAAATTATCTTCTTCTTCGGAAGTTGATATTCTTCTTCAAAAATTCTTCTTTACGGTTAACAATTCAAGTTATACAGTCAAACATTTTTCATTTTAGTCGAGCATTCATCTCGTTGAAAACTCTTATGTTTAGTTTAAAATTACTTCTTCAAGCCAAAAATGTCACTATTCCAGGTTTGTTTGAAAATTAATTTTTTGTGAAAAATAGAACTATTCTAGTTTATAATTCAACTACTTCAGTTGACAATTTACAATTTAATTTGATTCTTCGTCATTTTGTGCATAAATGTAATCATTTTTTGACAGTATTTTTTGTTTGTTGAAAGATAGTTCTTTTTGTTACAAGTAATTTTTTTTACTGAGAATTAAACTTATCCCAATTAAAAATTACATAGTTTATTTTAAATAACTAATTCTTTGGTTGAAATTTTCTTTTTTTAATTTAAGATTTGAGTAATCAAATTTTCATTTAATAATCTTTTTCAGTAAAAGCTAATTTATCTGTTTGAAAACTAAATTCCTTCAGTTAAAGATTTTTTTTTATTCTATAACACTTGTGCTTGGTTTCAAACTGGGTTTTAAACTGAAAATGTTACTGTTCCAATTTTGGTTGAGAATAATTTTTTTTTTGACTTTGAAATTCGACTATTCTTTCTATTTGGAAATTATTCTCCTTGTTCGAATATTCACCTTCATGGTTGGAAATTGAAGTGCTCCAGTTAAATATTTATCTTTTTAGTTGTAAATTCATCTTCTTGTTTTGAAATTTAACTGTTCTGGTTGAAGATTCCTAATGTTGTTTGAAAATTCATCACATTGGTTGAAAAATGAACTGTTTTCTTGGAAATCTGTTTTTTTTTGTTATCGTAAATTAATTTTTTCAATTATAAGTTTAACTGTTTCAATTTTTGGAAAAAATTTTTTTTTTTTTTAACTAGATTATTCTTTTCAAAATTGATTTATTTTGCAATGCTTGATCTCTTGTGTTAAAGGGTGTTTAGAATGAACGTTATGAATAAAAATAAATGTTTGCGTTTTGCGACAAATATAAATATGTTACTCCTATTTGACCGCGAAATCGTCCGCTGAATCGCCACCCTGAGTTATGAATTACGAATTTAATTCATACTTTTCGATTATTCCTTCGACCGTTGGGGCTGAGAAACAACGGTTGATTTTTTCCATGTGAGGATCTAAGCTAAATTCACGGATGTCTTGTGGCTGGTACTTTTTTAGAATGCCATCAATATCTGAGTTGTCAGATCCTAACAGACTTTTTGTTAATTCCTCGAGTTGGTTCAAAGGAACGTAGTGTGTTGCAATGCCAGCAAGTTGAACATCAATGCCTTAAAAAAAAGAGATATTTAGGTATATTTCATAGTAATAAAAGACTTACATATTTTTAGAAACGTGATACCCTTCAATCGGTGGCCAGTAAGTCCCAAAAAGAGACCAAGTTTCCCGTTCAATCTCGGTAGAAAGTGCGTGCCACCCACATCCGGGAATAATCCAATTCCAGTTTCAGGCATCGCGAATACGGTATTTTCTGTTGCAATTCTGTATTTACCGTGTACAGACAATCCAACACCTCCTCCCATTGTTATACCATTTATTAAAGCTATGTACGGTTTTTTATACGTGCCAGTGAGATTATTGATTCTAAAAAAAAGTATTAAAGATGATTAATTCCAATTTTCATTCTAAATGAGAAGTTTGATTTTTAATCGATTTATTCACGTGTATTCTGCTCTGAAGAAGTCCTGCCCTAATTTATGACCATCTTTTTCATTCAGAGCAAGAACCAACGACTTAACATCGCCTCCAGCGCAAAAAGCTTTTTCTCCAGCGCCTTTGATAATAACAAGTTTTTTTGATGACTCCCATTGTTTTAGGACTGGATAAATCTTCCGTGCCATCGATAGATTTAATGCGTTTAGAGCTTTTGGTCTATTTAGAATGATTAGTCCCTTATCGCCAACCTAATCAAAAAAAGTAATTTGTTATTATATATAAAAATCTACAAGTGTATGCGAATAAGTTCATGATTCTGTTCGCGTTTTCATTTCTCGCATTTACATTGTTCGCATCTAATGTTCTCCATTCGCAACATGAAGTTGGTAACAGGAATGCTTTTTTTTATTCCTGTTATTTTAAAATGGTTCGATTCATTATTTGAAGTTTAGAAATACATAAGTGTACAATGAAATAATATTAAATTGATAATATATGCACTTCTTTGGAATTAATTTAATTATTAACAGAGTGGCGACTTGACCGAGAAACCAGGAATTTTATTGACTGGAAAAAAAAACGGGAATTTAGTTTCAAACACGGGAATTTACTTGACTCAACCTAGACTATTTAAAATTCTACGGAACAAATACTAATTACAATTCGGATTTAGAAGAGAGGATATAAAAATAATCGTTCCTCAAATTCCGAATTCGTTCCAATTTTCCCTCTTCTCAATTTTAAATAAAGAAAGTATTTCAAGCAGTCTTTACAGTAGAAGTGCACCTTAGATCCCTTGGACCGAAATTCTGGTCCAAGCAATGACCAAACCTGCGATTTTGGTCCAATGGACTGACTTTCCGGTCAAATGGACGACTTTCTGGTTTAATGGAATAGAAAGAGGTTCAGGGTTGGACCAGGAAGAGTACGAGAAAACCGGTCCAATTGGACCAGATATTTTTTGACCACTGCTTGGACCAGGATTCCAGTCCAATTGACCGGAATATCGGTCCAAGGGATTTAGAGTGCAGTATTCCGAAGAAGAAATATTTCTTAATTATGATAGAAAACTTGTTTAAATTGTCCACTCATTCATTTCAATTCATCCTTTTTTAATTAAAGAATCAACTAAATGTTTAAAATTTAAACTTGTTTGTTCAGAGCTAAACTTTTATGTTAAAGTTGCATTATTCCGATTCAAAATTTACCTCTAGTTGAAATTGTTACTACTTTGTTGAAAATCAATTCATATTTTTTTGGTGAAAAATCTAGTATTTAGTTGAACATTGATTTTTGAGTTTCAAAATTAAAATTTTTCTTTAAAAATTTATTTGCTTCATGGGAAATTTGCCTTTTTTGTAGAAAATTATTTTTTATGGTAGAAAATTCATCTTTTTGCTCAGAATACATCTATCCATTTGCAGATTAATCATTACCTTCACATATTTTGTTGAGAAGTCGGTTTTTTGTAGAAAATTATCTTTTTCTTCGGAAGTTAATACTCTTCTCCAAAAATTCTTCTTTTTGGTCAAGAATTAAAGTTATACAGTCACACATTTTCCATTTTAGTTGAACATTCATTTGGTTGAAAACTCTTCTGTTTGGTTCAAAATTAATTTTTCAAGCCAAAAATGTCACCATTACATTTTTGTTTGAAAATTTTTATTTTTATGGTTCGAATTTCAAGCATTCTGTTGAAAAATTGTATTTTTGGTTGAAAATTAACTTTTCGTCAAAAATTGAACTATTGTTGTTAAATGTTCATAATTACAGTTGAACATTCGTCTTTCTGGTTTGAAATTCAACTTTATCAGTTAAAAATTTATAATTTCATTTGATTCTTCGTCATTTGTGCACAAATGTAATAATTTGTTTGACAGTTTTGTTTGTTTGTTATAAGTAATTTTTTAGGAATTAAAATTAAACTTTTTTCTATTGAAAATTCCATAGTTTCAGTTAAAAATTAATTCGTTTAGTTAAAGATCTATTTTTTTAATTTTAAAATTTGAGTATTGATTACATTTTTTGTTGGCAATTTATCTTGTTCAGTAAAAGTTAATTTATATGTTTAAAACTCAAACCTTTCAGTTGTTCATTTGTTTAGTTAAACATTCATTTTTTCTATTGTAAAATTTGAGTGTTCAAATCTTCGTTGACAATTTATATTTTTCAGTAAAAGTTTATTTATCTGTTAAAAAATCAACTCTTTCAGATGAAGATTTTTCATTTTAGTATAAAACTCTTTTGCTTGGTTTGAAAATGTTTTTTTTTTATCTAAAAATGTTACTGTTCCATTTTTCGTTGCAAATGATTATTTTTTTAGTTCGAAATTCGACTATTTCGTTGAAAAATTATATTTTTCCTTATAAAATGATTCTTTCTATTTCGAAATCGATCTTCTTGTTTAAAAATCCACCTTCATGGTTGAAAATTGATGTGCTCTAGTTATATATTTATCTTCTTATTTGAATATCCATCTTCTTGATTGGAAAATGAACTAATAGTTGTAAATCCGTTTTTTTTCTTATCGTGAATTGATTTTCCTTAATTATGAAATTAACTGTTCCAATTTTCGTACAAAAAATATATTTTTTTGTTGGAAATTTGAGTATGTTTTTCAAAATTCATTTATTTTGCAATGATTGATCTGTTGTGTTAAAGAATGTTTAGAAAGAACGTCATGAATAAAAATAAATGTTTGCGGATTGCGAGAAATATAAATATGTTACTTCTAGTTGACCGGGAAAATTGAAAAAATTGACCCTGAAGAACCGGGAAATGATCGGGGATTTGAAATCGTCCGCCGAATCGCAACCCTGATTAATAATAATCTGGATGTGTTCGCAGTTTTCTGTGATAACTATGAAGTTGGTTCGCAGAGATTGTTTTGTTTCTTTACTTCTGTTTTCTCTTTTAGTTTATTTTAATTATTGGAAATTTGAAAAATTGTTCACTCCCAACTGAAACTAATGATACTACAATTATATTAAATGTAAGTTTATGTTTCCCCAAAAAGAATTCGAAGTACTATAATTAGGAATGGAAAAGGTTCTAAATGACAGTTTGGAATGCTTATAAATTTGCCAAGTTCAGAATCAAAAAGTTTCAGATTGAGTATTCGAAATCGAACTACGATCACTTGGGGTTGGATAATTTCAATTTGGAACGATTTTAAATCGAATAAGTTCTGATTGAAAGAGTTGAAAAATGAATGATTTTGAAAAATATCTCTGATTCCGAAATTGAAAGGGTTTTTCAAATTGAAAATCTTCAAAGAGAACATGATTTCAGAATAATAGGAAGTGAAAGTATAACATTTCTGATTCGAGGCATTCAACACGGAATAAATTCATATTACAGTTCTGGAAATCAGGCTTGAGAATGGAGTAGGTTATTTCGAATTAAGTGTTCAGAAAGAAACAATTTTCAGCTTGAAGCGTTCAAAGTTTGAGACTATGACCATAAAAAAGAAATACTTCTAATTTGAAATCAAAGAAATTCGACAAAAAAATTGTCAAAATTCAAAAAATTTGAACTAACCATTGAATTATGAAGTTTTGAAGAAATAATCTTATCATTTCTTACCTAAAACGTTAAAAAGAAAATAATTGGACATTGAAAGTCTCTGAAATAGAATATTCCCAAATGAAAACCCCTCAAAATTATAGTATTTGGAATTGGTCAAATGTTTGAAATGAAAGTTTTTCATCTGAAAAATTGAATAAGTTTGAATTGATGTATGTCAAAGATTAACATTAAATTGACCTTTGAATTATAACATTTTGAAAAAATGTTCACTCAAAAACGTTCAAGATTATATAATGTTACATTTAAAGTTGAGAAATGCATATTTCAGATTTTAAATTGGATTATTCTAAATTGAAGGCTTAGAAAATTGAATAATTTCCAATTTTTTTATACATTTAGAATCAAATTTTCAGAATAGTACAATTCAAATCGAAATAATTCACATTTTATTATCTTTGAATTAAAACGTTAAGAATCGAACATTCATCCATTAAAATCTTTAAGAATCAAAATAATTACAAATTGATAAAATGTTTGAAATAAAACTATTTTTAATTCAAACCTTGGAATAAGGCAATTTCATCATATTTAGATAAACATTGAAAGTCTCCAGATTTCAGATTGAATAAGTATGAATTAGAAAATGCCAGAAATGAACATTTTCATTTCGACTTTGTAATTACAAAATTTTGAATCCTTTCAAATTCTAAACATTAGAAATTCCAAAACTCTAGATTCAATGTTCGAAAATTGTATATGTCCTTACTTTGAATAAATGTTCAGGAATTAGAACCTGAATCATTTTATTAATCAAACTTAGGTGCTCTAATATTTTATAGTTTCAAAAATAATTGAACCAATGCTTGGTTAAATTACTCATTTTTATTCGAGAATTACCAACATTTTAAAGTTTCAAATTTAAATCAACAAAATATTGTAGGATTTCGATATTTTCAACTACAAGCCAGTGTAAACAATTTTGCTGAGGTAAATTTATGTTGTAAAGCAAAAGATGTGCAATTTTCTTTATAGTCAAATATGCTTCAATTTGAACGTCCAAAATTTTCAAATACAAATTTTTGAAGGGTCACTAGGATAGTTACTGCATTGTTTTGAGTAGCTCCCCATTTTTGAAGCCATTTCCCAAATAAATCTGTGAAACCGTGAGAAAACATTGCTCTACTAATAAAATCATGCGGAAACTAATCAATCAAAATTGGATCATTCAAAATTTAGTAATCTTCTACCTTGATTATATCAAACTTAATGACCCTCAAAATATATTTCTTTTGCTGAAGTGATTGAAGTGTACAATTCGAAATTTTGAATACAGTAATCTTGCTTCATATTTGTATATTCAGGGTAGCGATCCGGCCGACGATTTCAAATTCCCGGTCTTTTCCCGGTTCTTCAGGGTCAAGTTTTTCAATTTTCCCGGTTAATTATAAGTAACATATTTATATATATATGTCGTAAAGCGCAAAAATTTATTTCAATTTATGACGTTCATTCTAAACATCCTTTACCACAACAGATCAAACATTGCAAAATAAATCAATTTTGAAAAGAATACTAAAATTTTTCACAAAAAAAATATATTTTTTTTTACAACAATTGGAACAGTCTAACTTACAATTAGAAAAATCAATTTACGATAACAAAAAAAAAAACGGATTTTCAACAAAATAGTTCATTTTTCAACCAAGAAGATGAATTTTCAAATAGAAAGATAAATATTCAACTGGAGCACTTCCGTTTCCAACCATGAAGGTGAATATTCGAACAAGAAGATTTATTTTCAAATAGAAAGAATAATTTTCCAAGAAAAAATACAATGTTTCAAAGAAATAGTTGAATTTCGAACTCAAAAAATAATTGTCTTCAACCAAAAATGGAACAGTAACATTTTCAGTTTAAAAAAAAATAATTCTAAACCTAGTATAAAAGTTTTATATTAGATTAAAGGATTCTCAACTGAAGGAGTTGAGTATTCAAACAGATGAACTAAATGTTACTGAAAAAGATAAATTGTTAAACGAGAATCCGAATACTCAAATTTGAAATGGAAAAAATTGATGTTAAACTAAATAAATGGATTTTAACTGAAACTGTGGAATTTCAAATTAGAATATATTAAATTTTCAGTTAGAAAAAAATTACTTGTAACGAAAAAAACTGATTTTCAAACACATTATAACATTTTGTTTTTTTTTGGTTGACAACTTAATCAAGATTTATTATTATTATTATTCTGTCTAACTAAAGTAGTTAAATTTTACACCAGAAAGACGAATTTTTACCTGAAATGATGAAAATTTAACTAGAATAAATTGAACAAATTTTGAACGAAAAAATTTTTTTTTCTTCCAAAAAATACAATTTTTCAACCAAATGGTGAAAAATTTGGACTAAAAAATGAAGAACTCCAGACAAAAATGGAATAGTGACATTTTTGTCTCAAAAAATTAATTTTAAACCAATCATAGGAGTTTTTAACTATAGATAAAAGTTCGACTAAAATGAAAAATGTTTAACTATATAACCTGAATTGTTAACCGTAAAGAACAATTTTTGAAGAAGAATATTAACTTCAGAATAAATATATAATATTCTACCAAAAAATCGATTTTCCAAAAAATATGTGAAGTTTCAACGAAATAATTGAATTTTCAATCGGAAAAGACAAATTTTCACTGAATTGTCGAATTTTGAACATTTTCCACTAAAAATGAAATAGTTAAATTTTCAGTTGAAGGAATTTTTTTTCAACCAAACTGATGTATTTTCAGGTAAAAGTTACGCTTACTCCGAAATGGATTTGGCCTAATGGTATAATAATAATGATGATGAATCTTCAACGGAAACAAATGTATTTTAAGTACACAGATGAATTTTTAAACATGAAGATTAATTTTCTACAAAAAAGGCAAATTTTCCACAAAGCACACGAATTCTTAAAGAAAGGGCTTAATTTTCAAATTCAAAAATCAATGTTCAACTAAATAGTTGATGTTTCACCAAAAACAGATGCATTGATTTTTAAAAAAGCAGTTACAATTCCAACAAAAAGTGATTTTTGAGTAAAAATAATGTAACTTTTGAAAAAATTTTATTTTCAACGAACAAGCTTAAATTTTAAACAAGTACTTGATTTTTGAACTTAAAAAGGATGAATTTGCAATGAACAATGTAAACAAGTTTTTCATCATAGTTCAGAAATATTTCTTTTTCGGAATACTACTTCTACTCTAGAGATTTTAAAGTTCCCGTTCCATGTAAAAAATTCCCTGTTCCAAGTAAAATTATACTTCTTCACTGAAATTCCCTGCCTTAAAGTAAAAACTATAATTATTTTCTGAATTCCCTGTCTCAAGTAAGATAAATGAGGAAAAGCAAATAAAACGTGTAAAATTCATTTTTTTGAAAAAATGTAGACAAAAATTCTTACTGTATGTCTGGGCTATCATCAATTTGATTATCAAATTCGAGTCAGTTTAAAAAATCTCGCAGAGCAACAAATTTGGAGAACGTTCTTCTTACAATGGAAAAGAATTAAAATTCTTCATCTCATGAAGGGTAGATGTATTTAAATATTTTGAGAATCAGATTGAAGGAACGTTACATTCTTGGAATCAAATTATAAGATATCTTTTTTATTTATAAAAATAAAGCGGTCATTTCTCGTTTTTTTTTTAGTAGGACTTTGAATAGTCTAGCCTGAGGCAAGTAAATTCTCGGGTTTTAAATTAAATTCCCGGTTTCCCGGTCAAATAGCCACCCTGATATTATTAATTGGCATTGCAATTTTTCTCTTGCGTTGCACAGCGGGTATAATATTGCTAGTCAATATTATTATAAATTTCACTTTTTAGTTCCTGTATAATAAGTAAATGGAACTCACATCCTTGACTATAACATCGGTGTCATCTGTCGAACCTTTTTCCATATTTTTCAGTGGCACTGAAATTACAAATGTGTATTGATAATTCAATACCAGATAGTAAGCTTTTCAGCTATTCTGCGAATTAATCATTCAAGAAACTTTTGATGTTGTGAAGGTCGATTATCCACGAATAGAAATAACTGCAATATTAAGCTATTCACAAATATCAACTTTCTATTGATAATTTTTCAGAGAAGAAAATGTAACATTGATTTTGAATCATTTATTCTTATCTCTTTCGTAGGAGGGACGGTAGGACCAAGATTTAACTATTTTCAAATTAGACGTTTCATACACAGGCTTTTTAAACTGGAAATTATGCGCTTACCTGTTCCCAAATGTAAGCAACTAATTTTACTTGCAATGTGACTCGTTGCTGGCATGATACTCATGCATTTTAATTTCTTGGACAGGCCTTTTATCTAGATAAAAAGGAATTATCATTCAACACATGACGCCTTATCAGTTACTATTTTATATATTTTGAACAAAACTTTAGATGGTGCATGGAACATTATTTATAACTATTTGACGATAATAGATTTTTAATGAATTTTAGGTAATTATAGATAATAGATATCTGTATAATTAACAGGAAGAACTAATAGAAAATATGAATACATATTCACAATTCAACAAAAAAAAAATTAGAAAATTTAAACAAAAAGGTTATGAGAATAATTACCATATTTAGACACTTCTCGCAACTCTTTAATAGATTCGAATGTCACTTGAAGAAGTGATGTAGAACAAAGTGTAACTAAGGCTCATTCGAAGCAGATTAAAAGGAAACGCGAACTAATAAACGATCATCAATCACAAAAATCGCAGTATTCTCAAACACTTTTCAGGTTAGGAGTTTAAAGTTATCCATTATTCATTCCAACTCGAATCTTATCTGCAATTCGTCAGTGTGATTTACTTATAAGAAACATTTGCTTCTGTCTCTTTGTAAGGGGGAATTTTTTACAATCTCCTGATTACGAAACTCCTGTATGATCAATAAGCTTGACCAGCAGGATAGATGTCAATAAACGCAAAAGAAAACACGAAAAAATGTGATTTCCCGCTCATTTTTGAAATCATGTCATAAAGTGGCTTGGTCAAGCTTGGTGACGTTTCAGGCTTCCGTTGCGAACATGAAAATCTACCTTTATTTATGCTATACACAAACACACAAGTCTTCTGTCACTTTGACACTTTCGTGTTTGGGAAACCCCTGGGGAAACACATTGTTGATAGAAAAAAGTCCTTTTAACGTCTTGACGTATTTTCCCCAGAGAAATTATGATTTCTTGAAGAACTATCATGTATTCGCATAAAAGTTCCCTGCAGTTTTTCGACAGTATTGTCGAGAAACAACACACGTCGTGCACGTACTCGAATCTACAGATTTACTAACTTCATTTACATTTTGAAATTCAGTGATATATGACGAAGTAATGTATCAGATTTTTATCAGTGGATATCGTTTAGCTGAGGTTTCACATGGTAAACCGTACTACGTTTACACAGTCGAAATGGTGGATTCAAGCAACGGAGCCAGACATTTCGTCGAAAAAAGATACAGTGAATTCAACGCCTTACATCGTTTGGTAATGTATTTTTGTTCTTACAGACTTAATTAGTAATAAGCAGACTTGGTCATGTTGTAAAACAACTTTTCTGATGAGGCGGTTGCAAAATACAGAGATAAATGAAACAAGTAACAGTGGGCGTTTATTGGCATACCGAGAATTTGTTTTTAAATTTTTTAGTGAAAAAAACGTAGCATATCTGATCGTTTTTCATAAAGTTAGTGAACAAATAAGTGGACCAAAAAGTCAAATTTCATCGGACTGATTCACTAAACCATTTCTCTTAGTCAAATAAATGCAGGCTTTTTTTTCTTCATTCGATGGAAATCATATTTATTTTGTAACTTGCTCATAAGTAACTTGTATGTGTTATGGACTGTAACATGTGAAAAGATTATTTCCAAGCTAATGACTTCTATTATAAACCCACCCTTACCCCCTCACAGCGCTACTAATGGACAATTTGAATATTTGCAATGACTATTAAATTTTTTCAAAGTTATCGAAGAAAAAATGCTTGACCAAATATTTATTGTTTAAAAAAATAGGAAATTTGATAAAAATCAATAAGAATGTATCAGAGTTACATAATTATTCAACAAAAAGTGGCAAAGGATACTAATATGAGAAAAGAGGAGACATCTCTGTCTCTATTTGAAAATTTTTGAAAATAAACAAAAATATTTGTTTAAATGATTACATAGAGTTAAAAAAATAATAAATCAGAAAATACGAATATTTTTACTTCTTTTGGTCACAAATAGTTGTTCAAATGACTTACATTTATTGAAACAATTAAAAATTGTTCATAAAGTCATGGGGAATATTCGAATTGTACATCAGTATAATTACTGATGATAAAATCTTTGTATGAGATCAGGATGTCGACTTGACCGGGAAACTGGAACGGACCGGGAATTCAATTTAAAAACCAGGAAATTACTTGACTCAACCAAGAAGATTCCAAATTTTACCGTGAAAACACGAAAAATGGCTTATTTCTTATTATAAATTAAAAATATATCTCATCATATCTTCCATAAAATAATTATAGTTTTTATTCTAGAACAAGGAGTTTTAGTAAAGACATAATTTTACTTGGAACAGGGAATCTTTTTCATGGAACGGGAACTTTTCAAAATAATTTGTATTCGAATTGAGAAGAGAGGAAATTGAGAAAATTGCTCTCCCAATTTAAAATTCGTCAAAATTTGAAAGTCCCCTCTTGATAATTTTAAATGAAGAAAGTACTTCAAGCAGTTTTAGAGTAGAAGTAGTATTTCGGATAAGAAATATTTCTAAATAATAAGAGAAAACTTGTTCACATTGTTCGTTGCGAATTCATCCTGTTTCAGTTAAAAAATCAACTATTTGGTTGAAAGTTAAATTTTTTCGTTGGGAATCACACTTTTTTGTTGAAGGTGCATTGTTTTAATTCACTATCCACCTCTGATTGAAAATGTAAGTATTTTGTTAAAATTCAATTCATCTGTTTTTAGTGAGGATTCAAGTAATCAGTTTAACATTGATTTTTGAATTTAAAAATTAAACTATTTCTTTAAGAATTGATTTCCTTTGTTGAAAATTCACCTTTTCCGGAAAATTGATCAGTTTGGTTGAAAATTAATTTCTCTAATTGGAAATTTAACTGTTTCGATCTTTTATAGTTCCAAAATTCAACCATTCGGATGGAAATTTGTCTTTATGGATTGATTAATTATTAGTTTGTTGAATATTCACATATTTTTTTGAAAAAATGATTTTTGGCGTAAAATTATCTTTTTCTCCGAAAGTTACTTTTCTTGTTCAAATTGGAAATTCGAATATTTCTTTCATAAAGGATGTAGTTTTGTCGACCAGGGTGGATAATTTGAGAAAAAGATGTTAAAGTGTAAACTACTGGTCTTTCACATCTTTTTCTCCTTCAATTATTTCGCTGAAAATTTACATATTTTGTCGAAAAAATGGCTTTTTGGTATGAAATCATCTTTTTCTTCGAAAGTTACTTTTTTTGTTCGAAAATTCTTCTTTACGATTTACAATCCAAGTTAAACAGTGAATATTTTTCATATCAGTCGAAAATTCATCTGGTTGAAAACGCTTATGTTTTGTTCAAAATTTATTTTTGAGACAAAAATTTTACTTTTCTTTTTTTGTTTGAAAGTAATTATCTCTATAGTTCAAAATTCAACCATTTTGTCGAAAAATTGTATTTTTCAGTCGAAAATTAAATTTTGGGCAAAATTTCAACTATTCTAGTGAGGGGTCCATCATTTCAGGTAAAAACTCGTCTTTCTGATTTGAAATTCAACTGATACAGTTAAATATTTACTATTTTATTTGAAGATTCATCACTTGCCTTAAAAATCAATTTGTTCGGAAGTTAGTTTTTATTTGTCATAAGTAATTTTTTCCAACTAAAAATTTGACTTATTCCAATTGAAAATTCCATAGTTGTAGTTGAAAATTTATTTGTTTGAATTCAAAATTTGAGTATTAAAATTATGTTTGACAATAATTTGAGTTTACATTAAAAATGCCACTTTTCCATTTTCGGTTGAAAATAATAATTTTTTCAGTTCAAAATTCAACGATTTTGTTAAAACATTGTATTTTTTTGGTCAAAAAATAATCTTTCTATATGACAATTATTATCCTTATTTGGATTTTTACCTTCATGGTTGAAAATTGAAGTGCTCTAGTTAAATATTTATCTTCCAGTTGAAAATTTATCTTCTTGGTTTGCAATTTAAACTGTTTCAGTTGAAGATTCATAATGTTATTTGAAAATTCATCACTT
>WSXT02014839.1:0-29332 GCA_011762715.2 Neuroterus valhalla
AGTACATTTTACAGTAGACTATGTATATTTATTTCTACATTTTTTGTTGATCGCAAAAAGTACAACTTTCCAAATTTTCAGAAATGTTCGCTAGATCAAAAATTATCAACAGTAAAAGTTAGTAAAAAACGTCAAATTTTCGACCTTTAAAAATTCATAACTATTGAAATATGCATTTTACAAAAAAGTTACTAAAAGCCTTTTCTTCTTAAAATAGGTCATATTTTCTGAAAAAAAAAATTATCCTGATAGGAAAAAACACTTTTTCATAATTTGTTTAAACAAAGGTCTTAGGATCTGGGCACGGAAAGGTGCCCAGACCCCGTACTAACATAATAAAAACTATGCGAGAATTCGTATAGGAAGTTTATGTTCGTTACATTTATTATAAATAAGACCTGTCGGTTACTCCAGATTTTTCATACAATTTTGTTTCCAAATTTTATTTCATTTCCCGATAAATTGAAAATCAAACCCTCTATTACTCAAAGAATTAACCAAAGGTACAAAAAAAAAGTTTTCATGACAATATGCAGAATATTAATTATAAATAATATATGTGGATAACATCAAAATTTTTTTGTATTGAATCGATTAAGATTGTAACTATATTATCAATGGCACGAGAAATCAAATTACTTAATACTCAAAAAGTTTAATTCGGGAAATTGTGTTTGTTTCAGAAATTAACGTAATGCAGTTCTTTTCTACCTCGGTCTGAAATTATTTTCTCCCCAATTAGCAGGATCAGAAATAGAAACCGCAAAATAGAGCGAGATACTTTACCTTTTGCTGTGTTTGCAGAAAAACTCAATGGTCGAAAATCACCTGGCGACTTCTGAAAACGATCCCGAATGGAGATTCACAGCACATACGAAAGAATTGAAGGAGTACAAAAAATTTAATTTAATTTAATTTAAATTTGTGAAGAGCTGGTCTTCTGTTTATTTATCACGTAAATCTAGGAACAAAATCCGGAAATAGATTTAGAAAATGGAGAAAATTATATTATTTTTATTCTTCTGAAACTGATAAGTGGCTTTAAGTTAAACAGAAAAATTTCAGTTTTATCTTGAATTTTCAAATTTTTTCTTAAAAATGGAGAGACGTTACTAAAGTCTTCTCGTTCAAATCTAGGTAGATACTAATACTTCCTTCCAAAGTTAAAGCAACGATGTCATTTTAAATTGCGATCGCGCCTGCGCTTTATCTTGACCTCACATTCATTAACACTCACTCGCCAAATTTTTTTCAGAGGAAGTCATTTTTTTAACTTCATTAAGCTAAAAACTGAAATAAAAGATTTCAGACAGCTTATCGAAAATCAGATTTGAAACTTCCTTCTTGCCGGTAATTTGAAAACATGAAAAAATTATCGGGCTAAGATAATTATTTACAAAAATATAAAACTTCAAATGTTAAGGAATATCAGAAATATGAATACAGAAAGATGAATTGGAAAGAATAAAAATATCCAAATTGGGAAATTATAAAAAAAAATGAGCCTATCTACCGAAAAGATTTATTAACGAAATTATAATTTACTGGAAGTAAAAATTAACAGAACTATGGAAAATAAATGTTAAATTACTGAATAACATACAGAAATTTTAAATTCCCTAAATTAGTAAATTACAATGATTCGAAATCTAATTTGAGGAAGGGAGACTAAAAAATCCCGAAAAAATAAAATTCCAGACGCTGCTGAATCTCTGAAAAAAGATTCATGATATAAAATTCTTCAATACATGAAAATATCAAATCACACAATCCTTGGATAATTATATGCCAGAAAGTTTTATAATATTATCGAATTGGGAAATTGCCAAGAAAAAAAATTGCCTATTTCAATTTCAATTTTATCCATGAAAATTTGTTCATATTTTTACATTTTTCCCCCAAGGAATATCAAATAATAAATGGAACAACAGAATGGAAATGGACTTTATTTTAACTTCCAGGAGCCAAACATTTTCATGAAAAGTCGAGCGAAAAGCACATTTTCAATTTTCCAATTATTTTTAGATTTTTCTAAATTCCAAAACATAAAGAAATGATCGCACCATTAACTAACATTCCGGAATGGCTATAAAATCTCGAAAAAGGATTCCCGGAGTTATAAAATTAATTGCCGACACATGAAAATCCCGAATCGGGAAATCTGCAACAGTTTCCACATCACTAATCTTGTATTAATTAGGAAAATTATATTCTTATGCATATTATTTCTTTATTGTAGAAACAATAATAAAACATTTCGATTGATTGAAGTATTATATTATTGTATTTCTAGTAATTTAAAAATAAATACTTGATATCTCATTAAAATTTAGAAATTTTCCAGTGTACAAAATCCAAGAATTCGGAAATTTTCGGCATATTACGGGAATCATTTCTAAATGTGGATAAAAAAATGTTTGTACTCTAATTTATAATCATAAATATTTTCGATCAGTTCTGAATCAATAAGAATTTATTTTTAAATTCGAAACCCCAAAACGGACAGAACATATTACACAATTTCAAATTTTGTTTAGAACTTGTTTTCGAATATCAAGTTACAAATTTTTGCACTGAGTCGAAAAATTTTGATAAATTTCAGCATTTTTGCCAGATTGAAAATCAGTCTTTTAACCCTAAATAATTCAAACAGAAGTTACATAAAAACATTCCGAAACGAAATCATTAATTCGCATTCTAATTGTTTCTTCCAAATAATGATTATTAAGTTATGTATTTATAAAAGTTCATAATTTCGGATGATTATTTTCACAAAGTAATTTCAGATGCTCATTATTTTCTGATTATTCTGCAACAGTGACACTTTTGTTCAGCCATTATATAATTCCACTTCCTTGTTAAGGATTCCCCCTTTGAAAATAAATAATTGTTTTTTCCTTGGCATGTACATATTATGTGTATAGAAAAGTGCAATCAAAGTTCAAGGTCAGGTTTCATGTTAACAATCAACATGGAATAATTTACTACATCCTCTCTGGTTTGACTGAAGAGCACTTTTCCCAAAACTTCGGATACAAATGTTGTTTCAAATTAACTTTATGTGGTTCCAATTTTTTTATTCGAATTTTAATTATACAATTAATCGATTCGTTTCAGTCCACTGGAAAGGAATGTTTTTGAAACTTGAATATTTTGAACAATTGAAGGAAAAATTTATTTCTGAAGATTTCGAAGGAGTTTAAGGATTTTGAAAGTTTCAGGAAAAATTGTACAAGATTTCAAATGATTTTTCGAGTTGGCGCAAAAAATACGGAAGATTGAAATCAATCTTATCAAAACTTTAGATCCATTTCTTGAAAAAAATTCACTCAGTAACGTACTAATAACTCTAGTAATTTTTTAATTCTAAAGTAAATCAAATTGTTTTGGCTTACTGGAAGGAATGTGTTTATAATTTTAAGATTTTCAACAATTGAAAAATGTTTTTTTTTTCAAGATTTCGAAAAAGGAGTTGTAGAATTTTTTTGAGTTTAGAGAGCATAGAAAAATCTTTCCAAGATTCGTGGGAAAATCTCAACTACTTCCTATCATCAAAATTAAAAATACGCGAAGAAAAATGATAGAAATCTAAGGGCAGTTTTTCGACAAAAAACAACTTTTTGTGGCATCAATAATATAAGTAACATTTCATTTTTGAAATTGAAGTAATCGTTCCAGCCAACTAGAAAAAATGTGTCTGAAACTTGAAGATTTCAAAATTCAAAAACTAAATGTATATTTGTAAGTTTCAAAAGAATAAAAAAATCTTCTTCAAATATCTGACAGACTTGCAAATATTTTTCATTGAAAGAAAGATACATTTTGAAAGGAAATGGTACAAGAATTTTTGCAATTGACTATGAGGAACGAAGAAGTTTAAAACTCGAATATTCCAAACAATTCGAAAACAAAATGTATATTTTTAGATATATCTGAAAAGAAGTTGAAGAACTTTGAAAATTTTCTCAAGATTCCTAAAGATGTTATATATATTTTATTTGATTGAAAATTAATCTTTAGGGGGATTTGTAAAAGATTTTCGAAATTGGCAAAAAGATGAGAAAGATTTGGAGTGATTTTTTAATTCAAAAAAATTCCTTGAAATTCGATTTATTCTGAATGATAATAATAAGGTTTGGAAGTTTCAGAAAATTTGGAAGATAATTTGTAATCATATATAATGATTTAGGAAGGAGTTTTTCAAGAATTTAGAAAGGTTTCAACTTTTTAAAATTATTCCTAAAAAAATATTGAAAAAAGGTTCCCGAAATTGTGAAAAATTATCTAAAACATCTTAAGAACATTTTTTTTCATTTTTCAGGATTTGGAGAAAAAAGTAGGAAAAGATCGAATAATCTTAAAAAAAACGTAGAAGGTTCGAAAAAAATTAATAATTCAAGTTTTTATCCAATCCTAGTTCTCTCTTTTTGAAACTCTAGATTTCTCTATTTTAGAGGGAGGAAACGATTTTTTAGTCTTTTGTGATAAAAAACGATAAAGAGTATTAAAATATGAATCGTTATACGTTTCAAATCTTGGAATATTTGTTTTTCTTTTGTAGAAATTTATATTCGAAGATTTCAAACAATGCAAATTCAAAAAATATGTTTTTGAAGATTTAGAAGAAGTTCAAAGATTCAGAAAAGTTTCAAGAATATACAAAAACCTTCGTAGATTCCTGAGGAAATTAAAAATCTTTTCTTAAACGGATCTTATGGAAAAATTGCACGAGATTTCAAAAAATTAAAAATAATTCCTTAATTGTTCGAAGAAAATGAGGAACATATAACAGCAATTTTTCAACTCCGCAAGATATTTTAGAAATTTGAATCATTTAAAATGATATCAATGAGGTTTAGAAATTTTTCAAAGATTGAAAAATAGTTCTAAATTTGAAGATTCCGGAAAGTTTTTCAAGAAATTTTGAAAGTTTCCGAAGAAATGAGAAGATGTTATAAAGGCTTTTATGACAATATGAAATAATTCCATATAATTTCAAATCAAATTTGAAAGGATATTGAAGATTTCCGAAATCTTGGAAAATTATGTGGAAAACCTTATCATTTCAATGGAAAATTTTTAAAATTTTGCAAGATTAGAATAAAATTAGGGAAAGATCGAATAATTTGGAAAGATATCCATAAACTTCTAAAAAATTCCGAAAATGATTTCTGACTTCAATTTAATCTAACTTCTTTTTCTTTGAAAAGCTCGAGATTTTTTCATTTTAGAGGTAAAAATAGATTCTTTAGTCTTTTATGAGAAACAAACTGATGAATATTGATTGTTCTCTTAGAAAACTAGATTTACGAGGGAAAATTGTTTCTACTTCACAGCTCGATGCAAAAGATGAATATTAACAGATACAGTGGGATCCAAATAATAGGGTAGCAGCTTTTTCTTTGGTAAAAACTCATTTTATTAAATTTACGAAAATGGGAATTTCGAGTGTGCCTCAATAACGAAGTGAGGTCAAAACAAAATTTTATCGCAGAAAATCGTTTCTTAAAAAATTGCTGAAAAAAATATCCGCTTGAAGTGTTCTAGCCTTACTCTGATTCAAAGAGGAATTATTAGCAAGTTTTATATTTAAAAAAAAGTGAAACAGATAAAGTTTAACTGAAATAACCTAGGGATGGTTTCAAAAAATTTCATTATTCCTGTGAAAATGAATTTTCCATTCCTACAAAATCAAAATTTACAAATCTTATTGGAAACAGAGCTGGATATGGGAAAAGTCGGAAGAAAAAAACTATTCTTGAATAAATATGCTAAAAAAATAGGTTTTTTTGGAATTTGAAAGTGATTTCTCCAATGAAAATCGGTGTTTTTTCGATACAAGACGCCTTGAAAAAATTATCTTCAGTTCAAGTATGGTTTTTTCAATTCTGAGAAAGTTGCATGCAGAGGGGAAGGTTATAAAAAAATCGATTATTTTTTTTTCGAGAATTTTATAGAAAAGTAATACTTTTTTAATCTTATAATGGTAAATGTAAGTAGAACAAAAAATATCATAATCGTATGAAAATAACTATAATCAGTTCGCGAACTCTAAGATTACTTCGCTCTATATTTGCATGCCTTGCAAATTTTTTTTATTCCCTCCTTCCATGTTGATATTTTACATCTTAATTGAGTAGTGCTTGTTTCCCAAAATTCCACGAAAATTAATATGATAAAAATAAAATTTCATTCTATTTCAACTCAAATACAAATAAATATATATTATAACAAAAATTACAGAAAATTAAAACTTTTGTGTAGTATATTTGGACGAATTCTGTTCTTTGGTTGTATTTATTGTATATTTTTGTAGATTTGATATTCAATACGTAAGCATACAAGAATTCACAGCATTTGCTTCCAAAAAGTTGTTGACCTAGAATGATAAACTACTTGAAACGAAAAATGCATATTCCCCATAAAAAATAAAGCTACCAAAAATGTTTAGTACAAAAATTTTGAGTCCCGAATTTCGAGATTCCGGAAATGAAAAAATTCTCGAAAATAGAAATTTGTCTAATTTTAAATCGCTAAATCTTTTTAATTAAAAAAATTCGTAAATTGCCGAAATATACAATTTATAAAAATAGAGAATTGCCCAAATTTGAAACTCTGGAGAATAGACAATTGGCGAATTTTGGAATCCCTGAAAATGGTCCATTGACAAATACATCATCATTCGAATTTGAAAGATCGGCAATATAATTTCTTGAGTAGAGAAAGTTATTTTGAACCGGAAGAGACGATTTTTTCATGCTGAAAAAGATGACCTCTCTTCTTGAAGGGGTAAATTATTATTATAAGGAAAATATTTTCAGCGATACAGTTAATTTTACCACCAAGTAGTTTGATTATAAAGTTAAAAAATGGCATATTTGGAAAGACAGTTCAATTTTCATCACGAATTTCGGGAATATAAAATTTCGGAAATATACATTTTCGGTTGTATGTACTTTCTTTCTGGAAATTGAGATTGTTGATATTTTGATTTTGCGAAAAATTTCTGTTTTGGTCATTATTATTTTTCTTTTTTCGAAATCAGGCAAAATTATTTCATTCCATAATCTTACAATTACCTGTACAAGTGATTTATACTACAAAAAAACGTTCACGTACAGAACTGTAGAATATTAGGGATAAATAATCTCTAATCAATCATCAAAAAGTTCAAGTTTCAGGATTTTATTAGATTTTATAGAGATTATTTGATTCAAACACTTGTCCTAGACCAAAAACGATTATTTTGATTCAAAAAATGTAAATTCTTATATACTTTTATGAAAAATTTCAAAACTACAATAAGATACAATGTACGAAAACAAATACAATTAAGTTCAAAATTCATTCAGATAACCGTAAATACTAATTCCTTGTAATCAATTGTATTTTCCTGTAATAATGGTAGGACCTACTTTTTTATACATGTAAACATTTTTCGATCTCTCTTCAGTTAATGATTTTATTGCAATTCTTCAAAGCAAACAAAAAATACTAATTCAAATTTTCAATGTAAAAGTGGTGATTTACATTCTTCGAAAGTCTACTAGTAAGATTAGAAATGTCCACTTTTTTTGATAACATAAAAATCAAAATAAAACACAGCTGCTTGAACTTGATATTAAAAGAGGAAAAAGGTACCATTCACTTCTCAATCAGTACGTCCGAGTCTTTTTCCGCGACCTACGCCAATTCGAAATCCTGGTCTAGGAGCTGGAGTGTTATAAATATCGTTAAAAATAACAGCTAATTTCTCATCCGTAAACTCTTCAGTCTTCTTTGAACTCTTGTTCGACTTTTCTTGGGAACAATCTTTCGGATTGTTCCTGAAGCTCGGGAGAGTGTCCCTCTTGTCGCAAATAATCTTCTTTTGATTTGCTGTTGCCGCTGAAAGATTGTTCTCAAATCCTGGAGGGCAATTCCTGGGATAACTTCCCCTTCTGGAGGGAAGATTCTCGCAGAGGTTGACAAGATTTGTGGCTGATTTTTCGATTACGGTAGCTGGAGTTGTCTCGAAAGAGTGGAGATTTTTTTCCGGTTGAAGATTCTTTTCATGGATTTCTTGAGTAATCGGCATTAGTAGAGGCCCCATTGGTGTCATTATATTGGTGAATTGAGGATAAGTCTGGCAGTTCTGATTCTGAAAAGGCATTCGCTGAGCTTGGCACATATGTTGTTGGCAGTTAGAATTCTGTGGATAATTCATTCCAGGCAGATTTGCAATCGGCATTTGGACGTGTCCACAAGGTGACATTCCCATTGGGAGTGTAATTGGCATAAAGGGATTGTGAACTAGAGGCTGGTGGAAAAACCTCATGTCTACATTGTGCATTGGAAGGGCGCAACGTTCTGGAGGTAATTCATGTTGATGCTGAAAGTTTGGATTTGGGACTGGAGCTATAAAAGGACTGGTGATATAAGTCACTGGCAATTTGTGAGCGGGCTGAGGAAATAAGTTGGGAATTGGAACAGCTTCTGGAGGACACATCATAGGATGGACGTGGAGTGGAACTTCGACGATAAAGGGATTGGTAGATAAATTTTCCTGATAGCTATGATCAGAACATTGGGAATTGGGATCATCTTCCTTTTCACAAGATTCGTCTTTGAAGCTTTCCTGCAGGAAGCAGAGTGAAGAAGGATCTTCTGAAATTGGCGCAGCATCCGTGATTTTTTTTTGATCCGGTTCCAGTTCGGGTGCTACTGGTTTTGTTTTTGGTATCACTACTTCATCTTCTTTTGTAGGAAGTTGCTCTTTTTCAGGAACTTGCTGTGACTCAAAAATATCCTTTTCAGTTTTCTGAGCTGTATCCTCTTCGTTGCCCTGGAATTTGTTTAAATCTTTGCCTCTTAACCCTTCCTTGGTGGAAGTAGACTCTTTGTTCTGGTCCCAGCTTTGACAATCTCTGCGATGATTGTTCCCAAATCTGTTATTGTCGAATCTTCGTTGTTGATTATGCTGGTTGTTGTATGGTTGGTGTTTGAAATCGTTTCTCTGATGGTGGTTATCATATCTCTGATGTTGATTATCATCTCTCTGTGATTGGTAATTATCATAAATTTCAGGATGAATATTATGTCTCTGAGATTGGTTATCATTCCTATGTTGGTTATCACGTCTTTGTTGGTTTTCATGCCCCTGAGAATGATTATCACGTCTCTGAGGTTGGTTGTCTTGTCTCTGTGGATAGTCATCATACCTCTTAGGATGATCATCACGTCTCTGAGACTGGCTATCATGCCTGTGAGGTTGATTGTCATGTCTCTGAGGTTGATTATCATACCTCTGAGAATTATTATCATGTCTCTGAAATCGGCTATCATGCCTCTGATGATTGTCATGTCTCTGACCTTGACTATCATGCCTCTGGGTTTGATTCTGATGGACGAACCTCTGCTGATGATTCTCAAATCTACCAAGCTGGTTCGTTTGAAAGTTTCGGTTCCTGAACTCTCTCTTGTCATCGCCATACCTGTTATCAAAGTTAGACCTATTATCGAAGTGATCCCTATGACCTCTGTTTCTATTGTCACATGGATCATTTTTTAAAAAGTGATCAGGATCATTTTTATCGGAAATAGAATTCATTGGTCTTCTATTGAAAGAACCTCTGTTATTTGCATGCCTAAACATTTGCTGTTCTTTCATCTTCGCTCCACTTCCCACAACAAAATTTCGCTCTCTGCAGCTTTCAACTCTTCTGTATTGTTCAAACTCTTTCGAATCTTGTTCCTTAGGATTGGAAAATTTATCATCGCTGTTGTTATTATCATCCTGTGATGTATTTTCGATCTTCTCGGTGCCCTTGTCCTTATCATCAGATATTTCGCGCTGATAATTAATAGGAGAATCCCTGGTGAATAAAAGAACACAAATAATTTTCTGTTGCTACTTAACTTCAAGAAATTCGTCTTCGAAAGAGGCTTCACAGCGATCCTAAAGAATATTTCGGGGATGAAGGAGACTTAGAAAAGAAAAAAGGGAAATAATAAGAAACTCATGAAATTACATAATGTACATAAATTACAATAAACCTACATATTCCTAAGAAATGTCGAGTTTCATGATATTATATCACACCGCAAGGGCAGGAAGTGGAGGATTCTCCGCCTTTGGGTATCATGGCGCACAGTTAAGGGCTTTCAACGTCCTACCCATGTGGTGTACACTATTTTCCTCTATATGCGGTCGAAAGTACGTTTACTGATTACATTTTGAGTTCTTGATGCCTGCCCCCTATTTGCAATCAGAAGCGGTGCGAGTGCTACTAGTTGGAAGGTTATGTGCAAAATGAAGAAGAAAGGAAGAGTGCTCAAATTCAAGATCCCAGAAAGCTAGCCAAAACCTCAAAATTCGAAGTTTACCGGCTGAGGTAGATGTTCATCCATACTTCTTTAGGGAGTGTTGCAGCATTACTTTGTAGGAGGGCAAGTCACTATATTCAAAACTGTCCTTGTGCCGAGCAGTTAAACTTGACCCCTCGCCGAATGTGCGCCCATCAGTTTGTTTCTCGAGTTTCGAGCGTTCGACGAAAAATGTTGTTATTCTGTGAGTTTAGGCCAGAAACAAATAAGGACACAAATAAGTCTTCAATTTTCTCATCAAAAAATATACCAAATAAAAAAATAATATTAAAAACTATAAATATATATAAACAATAAAAGTATGTAACAGTTATAAATGTCACGAAAACATTGTAAAAGAAAAGAGACTTCATAATGAAAACTTCGGTTTTTTACGTAAAAAGTTTAGAAACTGAGAAATAAGGCTGGAAATCTAGAAATCACAACTTGAGGAACGAAGTTTCTCGGTATACCAGCTCATTCTTCACCTATTTATCAACCCTCGCGAGAGGCTTTGAGAATGGTTCTTCTGAGCTTAAAATGTACGCCATTTTTCGTCCAACATTTTGAATTTCGAACTTGAGATATCATTTCTGAAATAAGCGAACCAGAAAACCCTTTTGTATTATTTTTTTGTCAAAGACAATAGAAAATTTTGGAAAATTGTCCGCCACTTTAGGTCCAACAATTCGAATTCTCAATTTTCGACATCATTTTTAAAATCAGCGACCCAAAAAACCCCTTTGTATTTATTTTCGTGGGAACAATATAAAATTTCGGAAGAATGTCCGTCTTTTTCAATTTTTAATATCATTTTTGAAATCAGTGACCAAAAAAACTCCTTTGTACTTATTTTCGTGGGAAACAATAGAGAATTTTGGGAAAGTGTCCGCCATTTTGAATTTTGAATATCATTTTTGAAATTAGCGACCAAAAAAACGCGATACAAGCACTCGAGAAGTAATAAATATTAACTTTTCGAGTTTTGGCCAGGAATTTGGGATCATGAACCACTGTGCAGCGTACAAAATATACGTCATGGTATCGGTGGAGAGGCTACGGAATGATGTCAACGGGAGAAGAATATTGCCGAAGACGCAGGTGGGATCCAGAGCGGGTGAGAGCACTACCGACAATATTTATATTTTGCAGCACATTGTGGATAGAGGAATAACGAAGAACGGGTGAGAAATGTACGCGTTTCTAGTGGATTTCAAAAGCGCATTTCTATCAGTCGATGATGAGAGGTCGTGGGAGGCGATAGAGGAAAGTGGAGTAGAGAAAGGTCTAACCGAAAGAGTAAGAAAGGTGTATGAAGAAACGAAAGGTAGGTTGAGAGGATGGGGCAGAATCTCCAAGGATTCCTGGATAGATAGGGGATTGACATAGGGAGAGAACAAGAGGTAGGAGTAGTGGATGGAGTGACTTGAGAGGGGTAGTAATTAGGTATCTTGCGCTGGTGATGACATTGTGTTGCTGGCAAGATGTTAGGAGGCCTTGAAAGAAATTCTGAAGAGATTGAGAAGATACCTCGATAAGAGTCGGTACGAATTAAATGCGGGAAAGTCTACAGTTATCGTCTTCAGAAGGAGGAGGGGGGATAATATAGGGGAGTAGAAGTGGAAGGGTTGAGCGCGGCGGTGCAAGAGATGATTATATAGAGGAGAGAGTTCGAAGGGCAAATGTTGTAATAAGGAAGGTGTGGGGATTGGGAAAGAAGTTATCTACCGATGATTTTGAAGGGAGAATGAAGCTGTTTGATGTGTGGAGTTTTGGAGTCGGAAATAAAGTGAAAAGGTAAGTAGGGTACAGGAGAGGTTTATCGAGTGGACACTGAGGTTGGCAAGGAGTACACCTAATTATACTGTTTGAAAGGAGACGGTGAGAAAGAGTTTAGGGATTTCAACAGGATGCCGGGCGTGTGGATACAAGGAGAAATTTTTGAGAAGGGAGAAGTAGACTGGTCGGGAGAACTAGTAGGAAAAGGAGAACGGGAGAGGAGATGAGAAGATGAAGGATGAGAGACAAAGGTATTTCAGGAATAATGGTCTGCATTAAGAGGAAGATAGAAGAAGCTACGAGGAAAGGAGAAAGGCGCATAAGGTTTCTAAGAAGAACGGCATGGAGAGAAGGAAAAAAATGAGAGGAGAGGATAACAGGGTGAAGGTTTAATGAGGACTTTGGTTGTATTATGCCAAGGAAGTGAACACGATATTTTTGCAACAAAGAAGAGAAATAAAAACAGGAGCTTAGAGCTAAGATAAGATGTGGATGTATGGAGGTTTTCACTAGGTTCTGGCATGGAAAGTCGAAGAAAACTAAAGGTAGGGGGAAGGAGCGAAGTTATCAAGAAAGTGCTATGAAGAATTGGACAATAGAGGGCGGTAGAGCTAACGCGATGAGAAGAGAAAAAAGAGAGTTTTTTAGAGAACAAGGGATAAAAGAAAGACTATAGGAAAAAATTCAACTGAACTTGAGGACATTGAGGACGAGTTTTCTGAATTAGTGAGTTTTGGACAAAACAGGGACCAGACCGTGAAGCCTGTAAAAAGAAAAAGAAACTATAAATCTCACCATACTAATTCTTCTGAATCGTCAGCCCAATTGACCTTATTCTCGTCAGTTATTCTAAAACTTTCCAGTCGAGCAGTCAAAATGCTTTCCTCGAGAGCAGCACTCAACAAAATATCCTCATCAATTATTTGAATTTGCTGAGCCTGTGCTTCTGGAAACAATGTAGTTGCTGCACTCGTGTTTGCATTCCAAACGGTAGTCGAACTTGTGACTGTTATATTAGTAACAGGGGTAAATTTTGTATTTCTTGAATATTCTGTATCGGTGTCTGAATTTTTCGAGTTGGTATCTTTGATATCTGCACTGTATGCTGCCTTGGATTTTGACCTTTTATTCCTTTTCTTCTTCGCGGCTTTTGTTCCAGTCACGTAGTCTTCCATGTTTTGAGTTTTTGGTAAGATTTCTTTCACATCCATACTTTTGAACCTGTTTGAGCATAAAATGACACATTAAAAATGTGACCCCTACCTTTTGAAAAATTAATCTATCAGTATTTATTTAAATATTTTATTTCATCATTTGCCCGATGGGTGATTATAAATTGAACTTGAATCATCAATAGCGTGCCCAATGCACGCATTTAGTTTCTTGCGTAGAGGAAAAAAACGCTTTTCAATTCATAAAAATGTTCAATGGTTAAAGTCTTAGAGCAGTCAGTTGAATTTGTAACCTTCAAAGATGTATTTTCAAGAAAGAAGCCGAATTTTTGAACGAAGAAGTTAAATTTTGAACGCAAGAAATATGACCACGACAATCGTTATATTTTTTACTCAACATTTGGATTTCTGAAAGAACAGTCAAGTTTTTGAACGGGAAAGATTAAGCTTGAGTTGATGCAGGGATTTGGATGAATAGCCCCTGAGAGTCGAAGTTTTACAGCGCATGTGTGAGCGGCATTGGTGATGGATGGAAAGTTGAATTCCGCAAGAATTTGTTTGTAACGGATGAACCTAGGAATGCACGAGTTTTTGTGACTCGAGAATGTGTAGGGTTGTTGAAGAAGGGTCCAAGTGAAGTTAAGGCCCCGTTGGCCTTATTTCGGATGTGTTGGATTTGTTTGTACCAAGTGAGTCGTTTGTCAAAAATGACGCCAAGACATTTTGCGGAGAAACTCCACTTAATAGGGATAGAGTTAACAAAGAGTTCAGGAGATTACGCCAGCGACGTAAGGAGACAGCTTCAGATTAAGATTTATTCATTTCAAATCTCCGTCTGTAGTACCATTCGAGAACGATTGGGAGAAATCTGTTTAGGCAAGAAGAGCAGTGACTGGTAACCTTGGATGTATCAAGAAAACCGACATCATCAGCGTATTGAGCCGTGAGAATTTTCTCATCAACAGGAATGTCGTAAAAGAACACGTTGAAGAGAGAAGGAAAGAGTCGATCAAAGCGATGAGATAGTGAGGAAAATTCAACTTTATGAGTTTAAAAATAAGACCGTCAAGCCAGCCTCTATCAAAGGCTTGCTTACAATCCAGAAGAAGCAGGGATGTGCGCCTGCCCTTGTTAAGGCTTTCGGCAATGTACTCAGGGACATGAAGAAGTTGATGAGCTGTTCCATGACGTTTGCGAAAACCGTGCTGGGAGTCATGAAGAAAGTTTTCTTGAAGAACAAAGTCTTCAAAATGAGAAAGAATTATGTTCTCGGCTAGTTTACTGTGAGTACAAAGCAAATGGATAGGTCGGAAGCTGGATGCTGAGCTGAGAGATTTACCCGGATTAGGAAGAAAAATTAAAATAGCTCCTTGCAAGGCTGAGAAAAAATTATTGTAATCTCATCATTGCGTAAACAATGTTGCAGATAGTAAGGATATGTTTGCAGGGAAGTGTTATTAGTACAATATTGCTGATGAAGTGATTGCCGGGAGCTTCACGATTTCTCAAGGAGCGGATTGAATCGGAGACTTCTTTAGGAGAGGTAGGAATAAATTCTGTATCTGTGACCGTAAAATCCTCAGCAGTCCTGGAGACATGATCGTGAAAGTTAGCATATTTGTCGAGGCTAAGAAAGGGAGAGCATTGATCTTTAAGGGAATCTGCGAAAATCTTTGCTTTTTCCTCATCGAGAGAGAAAGATTGACCGCCTTTGGCGAGAGGAGGGAGGTAAGATTTCCTATTACGGGGGGATTTGATGACTTTCCAGCATCTTTTGGGATACAATATAGCTTCGTTTATGTAAGGGTCGAAGGAAGATGTGTGATTAGGATCACGGTAGGACTGCCAATGTTTGCAGGCTTGGTTGTTCTTGCGGATAAGAACGCGAGTGGCAGGTAAAAGTTTGGATTTACGAGCAGATGTATAGTCAGTTGAGGTAGCGAGTTGAACAGAGTTTTGGATGTCTTTTGTGAGGGCTTCCACAGCCGATTCCGAGTCAGAAGTAAATTGGATTTGGCAGCATTTGAGAGTGGAATTTTCCAGAATATATTTAAGATGAAGGTAATCGATTTTTGATTCTGTAGGGGATGAGAGATCAGGGAAATCAAACAACTCTAGGAGCACTGGGTTGTGATCAGAACTAAGTTCAGAAAGAGGCCGCGGGTTTCTGTCAGTGACGATATTCTTTGTTGCGAAGATGTCGGGTTGATGATTAAGAGAGCTAGAAAAGTGAGTAAGTTCTGAGGAAGCCTCAATAGTTAGGTTCTGGCGAGTTGAGGTATAAGTGTTAAAAAAGTCAGGTATTCTGGAGATGTCGTTGATGTGTGAAGGAGAGTAAATTGAGAGAATGCGAAGAAAACTTGAGACAAGGTGGATTTGGACTCCAACTACTCCGCATGGCGAAGTTTGTGCTGATGGCTGAGTGACGCAGAGCGTTTCGGAACTAGAAGTGCCACACCACCGCCTTTAGAGGAACGACGGTCTTTTCCGTGGACGGAAAAATCTGGAATAAGAAGTTTCTTTGTAGAATTAAGATGAGTCTTGGTAATGCAGGCGACGTCGATGAATTTATCGTGAAGGTGTAGAGACAGTTCTAGTACCTTGAGAGTAGAGATGCCGTTAGCGTTTCAGGTAAGAATGTTTAGTTTGTTTTTATCAGCGCCCAGGGGCTGAGTGCTTGAAGGCAGCAGCGAAGGCGGAGAGGAAATCACAAAAAAGCTGCTGTAGTTGCGGATTCTATAGGAGATCGGTATTGGGAGAGGATTGAGGTTGGTTTTAGACTTTGGGTGGAGGACGAGCTGAAGTCACGTCAGCAAAGAAGCGTTGGGAGGAAGCATGTTTGGTCGCGCTACGAGGTTCAGGAAGGAGAGAGTTCGCAGTGAACTTCGGTTTCGGAAGTTGGCGAGTTGAGTAAGACTTGGTGCCAGGCAGGGCCGTAGAGACAATATCCGGGCTCGGAGGTAACCATGCATGGCTCCCTCAACCGGGCCCCCCTTAACATTTGTAAAATTAGAATTTTGTGAAGGATTGAAATTGCGGGCCCGGGGGGAATCCCCCCTTTTCCCCTCCCCTCTTGTCAGGCCTGGTGCCAGGTCTTTGCGGAACTTTTGGCCATCCGCCGAAGGTAGGCCAATGAGGGCCTTTACAATTTGAACAAGATGGAGTGGCATCTTTTTGATCTCCGATTGTGCAAGAGGCAGTGGCGTTACGACATCCACAGAAAGCGCAAGACCAGGATGCATGGCAGTAATTTGCGGCGTGAAAATATTTTAGGCAACGACGGCACTGAGGAATGACGTTTGATTTCTTTTTGGCTTCAACTCGAACGCTGAGTACAGCTCGATATTTAAGGTCAAGATTAGACTTGGCCTTTTTCATGCGATAAACTCGCCTGGTTGAGGGAATTTCCGTTTGATTTTCGTTGAGGATTGATTCTTCCGAAAGGGATTTATTAAATCCTCTGATAACAACGATGAGATCTTTATCCTATTCTCGTTGGTTGAGTTGTACCTTATTATTTGCTTCTTAAGCCTCAGGGTGATAGCGCGAAGACTATCAACATTTTGGGGATAGGCAACATTAGCATCAGACGTGTTCTTGGCAGAACGGATAAGGTTATCGGATTAAGAAGGGCCGAACGGATCTTGGGCCAGAGATCTTTGCGAAGGATACGGATGAGAGGACTGCGTTCCTTATTAACGGGTTCATGGTCGTCGGATTAGCACGAAAAGATGGACTAATCGTTGGATAAAGGGAGGGAAGTTGATTTCGCCGGACCAGGAATGCGTTTACGCTTACAGCTTTTAGATTGTAACGATGTGAAGTCAGAAGTCTCATCCTGACATGGATGTACCAACGTCCCACAGTGTAGCAAAATGACGAGAAAATTTTCAAAATATGATTGCGCACGGTGGGCAGGAGGCGACGATAAGTTGCATAAAAATGTCGAAGAAAACTGAAGGCAGGATATGTACTATGGATGAAGGATATATACTTCTGATAGGATCCATTTTTTTCGAAATAGAAAAGACGTGTTTTCCATCTGAAATCTCGAACTAAAATTGTGCAAATTCATAACATGCCTCCCAAAAACAGAAGAAAAGGGGCAAAGTAAATTTCCTCCACGGTGCACCTTGGAAACGTGTAATGCTACATAAATAATTATATATACGATTTTTGCCAAATTTGTGTATAAATAAAGTAAACAATAGTTTTTTTCGAATCGGCCTCAACAGATATCTTGAGATTTCAGTTAGCTTCAATTTGCAAAAAAATAATGAATTTCTAATATTTCCAAAATTGTAGCCGGAATCATATTTTGAGCATTTTTTCGTCACTTGGCCCATTGTGCACCCGTAGGTATGTTTACTGGGGTAGTCCAAAAATCACCAAGTTTGGGAAGTTCAATGGGTCTGTGGAAATTCTTGTTCCTTTTTTGAAAAAAGAAATTTTCCAAAAGAATGTAATCCAATAATTGAAAGACGCCCTTTACTCCCTCATCGAAGCCAAAGGTTAAACACTCAATATCTTCGTTGCTTCAGTGCTCACAGAAAATGTTTGAGACCATTTTAGCCTTATTTTTTATAAACAATCCACTTTTGTCAATCGAATTTATCAACAAAAATTTTGAGACATTTTTTACATAATTTAATTTTTCTCTGAACAATTCAGACTATTATTACATCCAAACTTTAGATATTTTTTATACGAATTCATTATTACCATACATTGTTTTGAGGTGTATCAAGTTCTTCTTTAGGAATATTTATTTCATCAATTTTTTGTCTCCAAATATGAATAGTGAAGAACTAAATACACATCAAAACAATATTTATGGTTTTGATAAATTCGTAAACGGAATATCTGCATGTTTGGATGCAATAAGAGTCTGATCTGTTTGAGGGAAAGGTACACTACGTAAAAAATGTATCTGAAAATGTTCGTTAATTAACTTAATTGATGCCATTGAATTATCCATAAAAAATTAGACTTTTAATGTCCCAAAAATTCTTTTGTAAACAATAAGGCTACGAAGATAAGAAGAGTTTAACCTTTGACCTCGACTAAAAAGTGCAAAACATCGCCTGATTGGATTGAGTTTTTAGGGATTTTCTATGTTCAAAAAAATAAAAAAGAATTTCCATCTTTTTTTCGTCGAAGTTTGACTGTTTTCTTGTAAATTCGTCTTTTTAAAAAGAGAAGACGTCTTTTTGTATGAAAATTCAACTGTCTTCTGAGAAATTTGTCAATTTCAAACCAAATCGTTTGATTTTTCACCGAAGTAAAATGTCCAACTAAGAAAATAAACAAATACATTTTTCTAAACAGCCGAAATTGCAAACAAACCGACGAATTTTCAAACAAAAAGAATGAGTTTTTGGTAAAATTGAGAAATTTATAAGGAAAAAAAATAAAATTATTTACTATACAATACTTCAATTTTAAATTAGACATAACAAGAGCATTATGAAAAATTACCTGAAACAACTCGAAATTATAATTTCTCTAAAAAATCCTTGTTCAAAGTCAACAATAGGATTCTTCCGAACAATGCAAGTTTCCAAGTCAAAATAAAAAATCTTCGGAAAGTCCCCGTTCCAAGACAGAATTGAAAGTTTCTTAAAAAACGCACTACTCTCATTCAATATCAAAACGCTTAGGAGAAATTCCCGTTCATAGTAAAAATTTTGATTTTTTCTCGAAAGTTTACTGTTCCAAGTCAGAATCAAACTTTTCTAAATCCAGGTATCTCTAATAATTATGATCGTTCTGGAAAACTCTCTGAACCTATGCAACATTATTATTCATTTTGAAAATTCTCTGCTCAAAGTTGAAACTATAAAAATTCTTCTAGAAAATGTAGTTTTGAAATTCAGAATTACAGATATCTTTCGAAAAATTCCTCCTTCGGAATTGAAATTTTTATTCTTATGGAAAATTTTATGTCCCAAGGCGAAATAATAATTTTTTTATATCCATCAGGTTTATCTGAGAATTCCAATTGTTTCCGAATATGCCCTGAACCAACAAAAAATTATCATTGTTTAGGAAAATTCCCTTCCAGAATTCAGGATTACATACATCTCTTCTAAAATACTTTGGTACAAATTCATAATTATTGTTTTTATATTCCAATTTCATAATGTAAATGTATCCCGTTTTCCGGTCATTTAAAATATAATTGACTTCATTCCTTGGTGCTTTGTTCAGAAGAAAATTAATGTCTATTGATAATATCTAGTTAAATTGATTTCATTAATGAAAATGAAACGTACTCTGCTGGTGATTGAGAATTGCGTTTGAGCCACGGCATACTACATATGTCGTCAATTTTTTTGTATGTTTCCTGAGTTTTTGCTTTGGCAACGGTGAATTCCATTTTTCTCTCTGGTAATCAGAACAGTGAAACAAAACAAATATTAGAACATATATTGGAAATTATTTTTATTCTGTGCAATATAAAAGCACCCAAGCAGTTCTAATGAACATGCAGGGTTAGTAGGGACAGCAATGTACCATTAAAATTTACATCAAGGAAATTCCACTTGAAAGGTTTCAAAACGTGAAATTTATTATCAATGAACTTTCTAACGGAACAAAAACGTCAATTTTTGAGCCAAAAAGACAAATTTTTTAAGAAACAGTTGGATTTGAACGAACAATAGTCTAATTTTCAACGAAATAGTTGAATTTTCCACCAGAACAATTTATTATCTACCAAAAATATAAATTTTTAACTAGAGTTAATTTTTACCCAAAAAAATGAGTCATTCAAAAAATTGTTTGATTTATGACCATAGAAGTAAATCTTAGAAGAATAGATTTTTGACGGAGTAGTTCATCTTCTGTACAAGTGGTGGAATTTCAAACGAAAAAAAAAATGTATTTTTCAACCAAATTTTATAATTTTTAACCAATAAGATAAGTTTTCTGCTAACAAGACTAATGTTCTGCAAAAAAAAAAAAAAAAAAAAAAAAAAGAATTTTCAATCAAACTGGTTACTTTCAATCAATTTGTTCAATTTCAGGTTAAAAAGTGGAACGCCTTCCAAAAAGTTGCATTCTCAAACCAGAAATTTGAATTGACAACCGAAGAAAATAATAATTTTTCACAACGTAGATAGATTTTAAACCATGCAATCGATTTTTCGAACAAAGTGCCTCTCAATTCACAAGTAAAAACGAAATTCCGTTGCATTGTTAGCCGAAAAAGATAACATTTCAACCAAGAAGATGGAAATTTAAAAAAAAAAACAGAAAAGAAAGATTAATATTAAACCGAAAAAAAAACGAATAATCAACAAAATACCTACATGAATTCCTAACAGAATATATCTATTTTCAGTAGCATCAAGATAATTTTTTTTAAATATGTTTGAAGATTCAATTAAAGAGATGAATTCTTAACCATAACTGGAAAAGTTAACTTGTCGATTGAAAAAATTTAATTTCCAGCTAAAAATTATACGAATAATTAGCTAAATGCAATTGTTCGGTTGAAGATTCATTCTTGTTATCTAAGTTTATTTTTGAAGTTTGAAAAATTAACGATTCATAATAATTATCATAAATAAATATACCTAAATATACGCAGATTATAAACTCTCTGAATTTGAAAAAAAAAATCTTTTTTCTCTTCTCGAAAATTATGGATATCCAAAAATAATTTTGCCAATATAGAATTTCCTGCAGGAAGAAGGACTGGAAAATGGAGGTTTGCCCTGGCGGAAATATTTCTCACTAAAAATGACTTATAAAATGACTAAAAATGGCTTATACTTATAAAGACGAATAAACTTTACAGGCCATCACGATATTCTAATAAAAAATTGGAAAGTTTTTAAATTCCTAAAGCAAAATGATTTCTCTTCGAATGTTTCAAAATGCAAAATTTATTAGCAATGCAATTTTTATCGATCTATAAACGTTAATTTTCGAGCTAAGAAGACGGATTGTCTACAAAGTTGTTGAATGATTTTCTACTAAACAGTTAAATTAAAAAGAAATTGATTTTGACGCGAATAGTTCAATTTTCTACTATAACAATTCAATTCTCTACCAAAAATATGAAATTTGAACAAAAAAAGATTACTTTCATAGAATAGTCAAGCTTCAAACCACATTCTTTACTTTCCTACAAGAGAGTTGAAAGTTCATCCTGAAAATATGAATTTTCAGAAAAAAAGTTAATTTAGAACCAAATCATCTAATTTGTAATCACAGAGGTGAATCTTTTTACGAAATTGACTTTACGAACTTGACAAAGCAGTTCATTATCAATCAAGTTGTTGAATTTTCAACCGGAAAGATGGTTCTTCAAGCAAAGAGTATAATTTTCTACCAGAGATAGATTTTCTGTCAAAAAGATCAATGATCTACCAAAAATAACGATTTTTCAACAAAATACATGAAAATAAGTGGTAATGTTGAATTGAAGTAACTTTGTGTTTTTAGCTAAATAGTAATTTTTAGTTGAAAAATATGATTTTCCAACTAGACAGTTGAACTTTGTATTGAAAAAATAAATTTCCAACCAAAACTACAGAAGTTCAATCGTCGATTAAGAACATTAGTTTGAAACCAACAATTATATGGATTTCCAGCTGATGAGACAAATCCTTAAAATAAAAAAAAAAATCAATTTTCAACAAAATAGCTGCAGTTTTAATGCAATAACTCTCAACCAAACAAGACGAATCCCGAAACCAGGAAGAAACTCCGACTTTTCTTTTCTGAATTCTTTTTTCTTTTTTTTTCATATTGTATTTCCTTAACTAGCTACAAGTTTTAACTACCAAATATCTCATTATGAATTTATATTTTAAGGTTCAAGATTCATTTACACACTTAGTTGAAAATATAAATACTATCTCAAACATTCATTTTGTTGGTTGCAGATTTGAATACTTTGTAAAAAATTCCTTCCTATCATTATGCTAGAATTGACTTGTTTGAAATGAAATTGATCTTTTCCCTTTTCCGTTGAAGATTGACATTTTTCAGATGAAGATCCAACTATTTTGTTGATAATTTGAGAAATTCGTTGTAACATTGTCTTTATTGCTAGGAAATAAGATCCACGTTTTTGGTTGAAAAATTTCGGTTTTTTGTTGAATTTTTTTTCCGAAAGTCATTTTTCAGGTTGGAAATTTGACTGTTTTCTTAAACATTCGTTTTTCTAGATATCAAATTCTGTCCTTTTTAATAAAAATTTAACGGTCTTCAAAAAAATTCTTGTTTTGAGCTTGAAAATTCAACTTTTTGGTTGTAAATTCAAATGGTTAGTGAATCATTTATTTTGTTTTTTCAATTTATTTTTGCAGGTTAAAAGTTCAGCGATTTTCTTGATGTCACCTCTTTTTCGAAAAATCATCTTTCTTGGTGGAAATTTTAAATGATTATTTTCAGCTTGAAGATTAGAATATTTGAAGATGAAGTTTTCAAATTTGCGAATTTTTTCTTTAATGTAAATTATGGACACATTCCATTACTTGCAGACTAGTTCAGCTACAAGTTTTTGTACTTCGGGTTAAAAAACATTTTTAAATTTTCCTAAAAAAAGAAAAGAAATTTCTAGAGGCATTTATACAAAATTTCAGTGGATTATGAAGTCAATTATTATACCTAAAAAACCACTAACTTCTACAAAACATAAAAATTCCTTAATAAAGAATTCAGAAGTTTATTAATTCTTGGGGCGGAATGATTTATATGCCTTGAATTCTTTTGTTTGTTTCCTTAAATTTTGCTTTGAAAACATTCGATTACATTTTTCTTGCTGGCAATTAGAACAGTGAAAAAAAAAACAATATTAGAACATTCATTGAGAATTATTGCTATTCTGTAAAATATAAAGACTCCTGAACAATTCTAATGTACGTTTCAGGTACGTAAAAATAGCAAGGAGCCGTTGAATGTTTTATTTTGAAAATTTCACCTCGGAAGTTTCAAAATCATGCACATTTTTATTCAAACGAAAACGTTAATTATCAATCCCAGAAAACGAATTTCCTGAAAATCGGTAGAATTTTCCATCAAACAGTTTGATTTGAAAAAAAAAAATCGTTTCATTAATAATCAAATAGTCGAATTTTTCACTACAATAATTGAATTCTCGACCAAAAATGTGAGTTTTCACCGAAAAAATTCATTTTTATCTGAACAATTTATATTCGCACCAAATTCTCTAATTTTCGAAAAAAGTTGATTCAAACTGAAATCACTCAATTTCGAAGGAAAAAGATGAATTCTTTCACAAGAAGCTGAATGTTCGACTGAGAAAGACGAATTTTCCATAAAATACATATATTTTCAAACACATAGGTACATCTTGGAATGGATTTTCGAAGAAGAAATTTAGTTTTGAAATAGTTGAATTTTCAACTAAAAAGTAACATTTTCTACATCAAAAATATGTATTAGCTATTAATTATAATAATGCTCTACAATAAATACGAATTTCGAACGAAACTTATAAATGGATATTTTTACTAAATGATTAGATTTCCAACCAAAAGGGTGAATCTTAAAAGAAAACTAATTTTTGACAATTTCGAAAGTTCAACTGGTAGTTGAATTGAGAGTCAAGAATAATAACTTTCGAATCATATAGTTAAATTTCTAACCGGAAAAATTTTTTTACCGAAAAGATCACTATTCTGAGCATACGAATTTGAAACGAGTATTTAATTTTGGAGCCGAAAGGATATATTCCCCCACAAAACAGTTTCATTTCGAACGGAAACTATTATTCAATTAAATTCCAACGGATAATAGTTTTATTTTTTATGAAGTAGTTAACTTTTCTACGAAAGTCCCGAATTTGGTGGAAAATTTTGATAATTCAGCACGCAATTATCAAAGTTTCAACCAGGGAGATTAATCTTTACAAAAACGAGAATTAATTTTCAACAAAAGCAGTTTAACTTTTAATCGAGTATTTGAATTTCTAACCAAAAAAGATGGTTCTTTAATCAAATAGTATGCTTTTTAACCGAAAAGATCGATTTTCTGGGAAGAAGTTTAATGTTCTATAGAATTTCATCTAAGAAAGTTTATTTTTAAGAAAAGGTTAATTTTTTCGAATGGTTCAATTCTTGTTGAAAAGACGAATTCATACAAAATAATTGAATTTTCGAACCCGAAATCTGAATTTGAAAGAAAGCGTTTTTTAAAAAGTTGTTCAAGTTTAAACCATGTAATCGATTTTTCAACAAAAAAAGATGAATTCGCAACGAGACATGAGAAGTTGATATTTTAACCCAAAAATTTCCTATTTACAATCAAAAACAGTTGAATTTAATCTGAAAAGTCCAATTTGAGAAGATATTGTTAAATCTGCAACAATACAGATGCAATTTGAACAAAGAATATTAACTTTCTACGAAGAAGATAAATTTTACTAAAAAAAAATGAAGTTTTCAACTACTAAAGGAACTTTTTTTTGGTATAACTAAGCCATAATCTCGGCCATAATTCCTTGCGGGGTAAGCATGTTTCCAATTGACAATATGAATTTCAAACAAAAAAATGGAGAGTTGAATATTCAGTTAAGGAATTTAATTTTAACAAAAAAATAAGATAGATTTTTACCAAAATAGTCAACTTTCAACCGAAGGGACCGAGTTCCAACTAAAATTAAAAATTTCCACTCGGACTACTATGTACTTGAATTTTCGTTCGAAAAAGATAGCATTCCAACTAGATAGTTAAATATTCAATTTGGGAGATGGATTTTCACCCAAAACTGGAAATGTTTCATTTTCCTTCGAAAGAATTAGTTTTAAACGAAAATTTTTGCGAGTTTCCATCCGAAGAGACGAGTTTTCGAACAAAGAAATGAATTTTCACATAATAGTTGCATTTTCCATGTAATGAATAATCTTTCAATTGATTAATGGAATTTTTAGGCAAACACGATGAATTATGAACTCGAAAAGAAAATCCAACTATTTTTCTTTAAAATTTATTTATTTTCGATTCAAAAATCTGCTATCATATTTTTCGCCAGGAATTCATCTCTTTTGCTTGAAAATTCATTGATTTTCTTAGAGATTGAACTATTTGAAAAAAATTAATCCTCTTAACTGAAAATAGGACTAATCCATTTTGTTCGAACTTGATCGTTATTAGCTACAAATTCAAGTGTTTTGGAATCTTCAAAAATTGTAATTTTCGAGATGACGAATATATTATTCTAATCAATCATAAAAGAAGTTTGGAAATATGCTAGAAAAAACATTGTATCAGTAAGCCGTTTCATTCTTTTTCTCAAAATAGTTGCGTCATTATGTGTCAAGTGTTTTGAATCAGAGGTCTGCAAATTAACTTCAAATTTCATATTTTCATTACATAAAAATGATAATGAAAACACTTTTAGAACCTAAAATCAAAGAATAGGTACCATTTAAAATCGGAGTATTTCAGAAACAGTAATTGGAATTATACGATTTTCCGAAGCTCAATTTTATTATTCATATAAAAAATTGGTTTACGTACGGAAGTTAATAATTTCCTGAACCGAAAAAAAAGAATGTCAAATATTTTCTAGAATTATTCGGTTCCTACAATATTACTTCAAAATATTTCCTCTACTGGTAAGGATAAAAACCTATTATGAAACTGGACCTCTCAAACCGCTGATTCGTTATCTGGCACTTGAGGTTATCTCGATTTCATGTTACTAATATAGAAGCCATTCAAAACATCAATCGAGCAAAGCGAATAATTTGAGTAATTTTAGCCAAACATTGAGCAAGAAATGACTCACCTTAATGAAGATTTACTCCTTCTGAAAGTCAAAAAATTCTAAAAACTGCGGATTCTTAACCGCTTTGTGTGAAAATAGAACGCAATTAGGCAACCCGTATTTTAATGACTTCCATGAAAACATCTACCATCAACTGCCATAACTCTCAAGATTCATATATTTTCTAATAAACATAACAAATTCTAATAATAGTCCATAAAAATTATTCAAAAACGTGAAACGTAAACAATCGTTCTCGAGGCCAAATTCCTCGCACGTGAAAACCGGCGAGAGGAACGTATATTTTGCTACACTACAGGAAAGAGAACACCAAAATTTGTACTTCTTGACATTCGCAGAAGAGAAATGTTTCGATTGACGTGTTCCAAATTATAGACCTTTTGACTCTTTGCTATTCGCCGAAATCAAAAACTATAGATTAATTCACTTATAAGAACACTATTCTTCGGTCTGGTCATTCGCTTTGTCTAAAAATGTCTAAAAATCTAAAACATGCTTTTCAAACTTGCAGATACTTTCGCCAGGTGGATTCGGTTCGCTCTGACAAGTACCGTCTTCAACGGTGGAATCTCAAAGTAAGAAGGCGTGACGTCACCTAGAAAGATGGCCGTACGCTGTTCGGAAAATCTAGCAAACAAATGGACTATATAATTTTTTTTTGTTGAAATTTGTAGATAAAGTTGGACGTAAATACGGACATAGTATTTTTTTTAATTATACAGAAAAATAATATTTCATGATTAGCATGTATTTTGCCATTTTTGCTCCAAAATCTATTCAATTGAATGATACAACAGTTATAAAAAATGAGCTGTTCTATATAAAAGCCTTATAGCTTTTTGAAACTTAGGAATATAATCGAGATACACTTATGGTGTGAAGTCATTTTTCAAGTTGATAAGAAAAATAGAGTTTTGCCCCGAAAATTAGAGGATAATTTCAAAGATATTCATTAACACAGCACCTAATAAAAAAGAATAATTCATAACGAAAAATTCGGATTTTAAATTGTTGAATGCAAAAAATTTTGCTGCGTGATTCATTTTTCTATTTTTTTCTGCATCTCTGCTTTTTGCTTAATTAGGCTATTCCTCGCCAAAATTTGAGAGTTTTCGCATTTTAATTTATGAGGCTTTTTAATTTTCTTAGTTATTTATTTAAGAGACATTTGAAAAAAGTGTTCCTATATTGACATCACTGTGAATAACGCAATTACCAGGAGTATATTCCGAATTTTCCTATTTTTAAAATTTTCAGAGCAAACGAATTATATTTTATACTACTCTAACCTCGAAATCTCAACTTTGACATAATTTTTTCGGCTATCGTGGTATAAAAGTACTGTTTGATGCATGTGTGAGAGGTGATTATTCAGCGAATGAGACTCTTTTACTCGCTTCGCTAGTGCAAAAACCGTCTCATTCGCTGAATAATCAACCCTCACACATATATCGAAATGTACTATTTGTTTTAAGTTATTATTTAAGGAAAAGAAGGATGAAACGTCACTTCTGTGGTCAAAATGTTCATATTCAGGAGAATTCGCATCTATAAATTAATTTTCAGATAAGTTGATAAAATTTTGTGGGCTTATTTCGACCGCTGATATCCCAAAACTGACCTTAGGATTCGCGGAAATGTTTATTACCTTTTTTGAATGCACTCATGAATCTTCAACACGTATAAATTGATCAATTATAATGATAAGTTTTATTCAGAAGTAAACAAGTTATGTGCATTTATAGTATTTCGAAAATAGGTTCCTTTTAGTAAAATTTGTTCCATACACACAATTTACAGTTGATGCAAGGAAATAAAAAATTCCTTGGGTGAAGACGAATCGATTGGTCTGCAATATTAATTAATTTTATCTTAGAGTAGAGAAGTTATGGTCATTTAAAGTATTTGGAGAATAGGGTATTTAATAGTGAATTTTTTTTCAGATAGGGAAAAACTCCCAACGGTGGATATCGTCATACAGTGGATATTTGCAAATTAAAGCAACATGCCAGAAGTAAACTTAATTTACGGATTTCACATGATTACTCATGACAAAAATGCATCTCTAGATGGAATTTTATGCTCTTATCAATTATAATAACAAAAAATCTCCCCGCTGCGCGAGCACATTCTCATGGCGTGCTGTGTGCGTGGCTCGCTTCGCTCGCAAGTTTGAGCGCGCTTAGGGCGCGCGTCTCTCGGATCTCGCGCTCGATAATGTATTTACCTCGTGCTACGCGCTCGATATGTTTTTCACCTCGCATTTTCCGCTCGGCTTCATATATATATTTTTTTTTTTGATGAAAATTAAAGAAAAATTAATTTTACTTTAGGCTCTAATGGCCTCAAAGAACACATTCTCATTGAAATACTCGTCACCGATCTTTACAGCTCGCATAGTTTGACTAGCAAATTGAATTTTTCATTGTTTAGAAAGCGTTGTCACGAATAAAACAGAAAATATACGTCTCTTATTATTTCGCTATAGTAAATAATATTTTTTTATTTTTGTAAGTGCGTTATCGTGATTCAAACAAAAACTATTCGTCTTATCGGAAAATGCTCAACAATAAATATGTATATTTTTTTAAGGTTAACAATTCTGGTACTATTCATTTTTTTCATATCTCCTATAGTTTTGCTGGAAAATGCAAATTTTGCATTTTTTGTAATATTTTTCATGATTTAAACAGAAACTATTTATCTCATGGAAAAAGTGGTTTCGAGAAAATTTTTAGATCTCAAAATTAATAATTTTGATTCTCAACTTTTTTTTGCGCCTTGCATAGTTTGAGCGGAAACATACATTTTTGATTTTTCAAGAAACGATTTCGATGGATGAAACCAAAACCATTGGTTAAGAATGGCTGGTTAACGGACTCGTCCTTTCTTTTGCGACCTTAAAAATTTTTGCTAAAGCACAATCCAATATGATCATTCTTTCGAAAGTTATCGAGTACATTCATTACAGACTACAGATAGATACCTGCGTAAAAACAATTTTTTTTTAAGTCGGGGGGTTACAAAACGTCGAGATTTCATTAAATTTCCGCAATACCATCTGACACTCGATGGATCGGTCCCATTTCCATTTTCGAACAAGGCAACGACCCAAAACAGACTTCTCGTCAATGTAGTGCTTTGAGATGGCCGAGTTGAAGGTGGTGGCGTTCTTTTAACCGACATTTTGATGCAAATAAGGTGAAGTCAATAAAGACACCCAATTAACTTGACTCGACACTTTTTTATTACTAAGGAAAACAAATGT
>WSXT02014840.1:0-14422 GCA_011762715.2 Neuroterus valhalla
TATCAGAAACTGAACAAGGTGTGCATACGAAGATCACAGAATAATAGATTTTTAGTTTCTACTAAAGAAGAAAGTTTGAAAAGTTGCAGTTTTAATTTTTTTTTCAGATTATTCGACTGATTAGGAATCACGATTTTCTTGTACATGTAACAGGAAGATATCAGGTAAACGATTTAAATCTGTTTTTCTACATGTATTATAACATTTTTTAATTTCGAAGATTCCACAGTAAATGAATGAAGCAGGTGTGGAAAATTTTGAGATCTAAGATCAATGATCCTTCTCTCCCCTCTCTATTTGCTTAACAAATAATATAAAGGTCGTCATTTATCACAAATCATGGAAGTTGGTATATGCAGCAGTAGTTTATTGACTCACACATTAGAAGCAATTCTTCAAGAATCAGTTGACTCTTTCGTTGATCTGTAAGATTGGTTATTTTTTCGAAAAATGGAGTTAACCGCTGCGGCTGTATTCCTGGCAATCGTGAGCTTTGTCTTCTTCAATCGTAAGTGCGAAATCTCATCTTATTCGAGAGCCTGTATATAATAAGATGGCGGGAGCTCGAAAACGCGGGAAAGTATTATCTATTATGCTGAAGTGTTGTCGCTGAATATAAAATTTTGGAAGTTCGAAGAATAAAAATATATCAATAGCGGCCGCGTTGAATATTGTCTGAGCGATTTCATCTCAGTTTAGAGTTTTTACATCCAATATATATCTCCATTAATAGAATTAGAGCAGTGGAAAAAAATTCTGTAATACAATTATATAATAAATAGTGGACAAAACTCCCAGAGACACAGCTCCCACAAATATCTTCCACAAATCTGAAGTTGGCTTTTTGCATGAAAAAATTCATTCAAAAATGTGGTTTCTAGGGGTAATAACATTTTTAGATGACTTGTTTTATGCTAAAAGCCAACTTCAGATTTGTGGAAGATATTTGTGGGAGATTTGTCTCTTGGACTTTTGTCCACCATCCTTCAGAGTTTTCACATCCAATGTATATCTCCATTGATAGAAATCAAAGCAATGCAAAGATTTCTGGAATATAATTATAATCAGTACAAATTGAAACAGGTCGCTGTGCACGTGCTATCGATTCCGGGGATGGGAATTGTTAGGGGGACTTCAGATAAAGCACTCCTTAGCTTATCAATTCAACAACAGATTTGCAAAAAATTACTGGAAGAATTCTCAATTCTGCAATTCTAATATTTCCATGAATCAGATTTTTTGAATTACTAGGGATCGTGAGGGCCATCCTCCAGCTACTTTTGACGAATAACTTTTTGATTTGAGCAATCAAATTTTTGTTGCATTTGGTTGCATTTGGTGCGCTGAATCTGAATCTAATTTTAAGATTGCTCCTTCAACCTAGGTTTCTGAAATGCCCTATTCCAAATGTGCAAAAAGAATAGTTTTTTGCTATGTTCCACCTCACCACATCCCATCTGGCTCCATCCAATCCGATTTCATCTCATCCCATACAATCCTCACCCATCCCATTTCTACCCATCCCATCCTATCTCAAGAACCTTAGGCGATGAAGTCATTCTGAGGTCGGATTCGCATTCAGCGCACCAGAAATTTTTGGATAAGGATTGTTTGCTTGTCAGCCTAAAAATCTTGTCAACCAGTAAAAATTGTTCCTAATGTGACTTTTTTGATCTACCAGTATGCATTACTAATATCAAATTGTTAATATGTTTCCGATCTGTAAGAATTATAGAGAAGCAGACCGAGAATCTGGAAACCTGGTCTCGTATCACTGCGGTAGTAGGATGAAAGAATTTTCAAACATTTCACACATTTTCGGAAAATGAAAAGAAAATAATTATTACAGAAAGTTGAGTAATGTACAAGAATGGTTTTATGGTTCACTGCTCTATAGTAATTACATCAGAATATTGATATATTTTGAATCTCTGAGCATTTCAGAGCATAAGACTGAAAATCTAAAGACCTATACTCGTATTACAGCGAAGCTGAAGAATACTTCTCCATGGATGAGAAATATATTAAAAATCTAATCTAAATGATTGATATCGGTATACCTCGACATTATTTTTCTATTTTTGAAAAATTATGGAATAATCAGGATTTCAATTAGGGCTGAATCCATATTTCGAATAACTAATAATTCGTCTCTTCAACTGTGAGTTTAAAAGTCCATCACTGTCAACTTTATGTATTAGGTTTAAATAAATCAATAATCAGGTAACTTACATTGAATCAACATTAGTTTGTGCCAATAATGAAGAAAGAACATTCGTATCTCCACCTCAAGGTCATGTTGTACTTTGGCTGACGGTCAATCAGGTTCAGTTTCCCTAATTTTTTTCCAGAATGATTTAAATCTTTTTTAATGGATTCAGAGAAGCATAATAATAGGTTACGGACGTCCCGGAACTCTTTTTTCCGGAAATTGATTACAAAAATTTATTTATGCCGAATTTCAAAGAAGTGTTGCCAGGATTTTGAGGTCAGGGTAGGTTTTTCATAAAATATACTTAAAGAACGTATTGACCAGCATGCGATTCTCGGTTTTTCACGAAATTCATATTTTTCATAAAATAAACTTTTTTATTCGCCTGCGAACGAACATGGTTCAGACCATTTGTTTGCATGCTCCTCCGTTGGTCCTAAATTTTTGGCCACAAATATGATGCACTTTAAGAGTGACGTTGTGGGGAGTTGTACCATACATAACCTCAAAATATATGTACTCTAATCCAATTTAGAAAAATGAAAGTTTTTTCGATTATAAAACATCAGAAGAGTTTGAGGACGTCCGTAAGCATGTGCTCTATAATTCATTCAGTTTTCGAGATTGAATATTTATTATTTTCGGGAAAAAACCGGGGAACCTAGAATCGATAATTTCCTGAAGATCACGCGACTTTAGGTAACTTATCCTTTGTTGCCATATAAAACGAATCCCATTTAGAAACATCGCATCTTTATCAATATTTACCTAAGGAAAATTCTTTTATAACTCCTACAAAACTATTACACGAATTCTTCTAATTTAGATAATTCGCAAACATATTTTCATCCACAAAAAATTTTGATTTTTAATAATGAAGCTTCTAAGTCAGCAAATTTGCATAAGATAGCATAAGATATATTAGTCATCGGATGAAATACAAAACATTATAGCACATATTCAGATGGTTTTGTTTTGAACAAACGTTCTCACCGCTTAGATCAATTTCGAAAATAATTAGTGTAAATCTTTTGTATTTCTTTCTGAACTAAGAGAATAGCGTCCATGATTACTCGAAATCTCGGAACACAAACATTGTGCAATTTTACAAATTCAAAAATATATGCTAACCCTCAAGAAGTTGTAATTCAAGATAATTAGGCTCTTTCTAATTAGCAAACATGCTTCTGATAAATGAAATTGCTATAAGGAAATAACAGGATATGTTAGCGTTTGATTGAAAAATGTTATTCAGAACAAAATTTCCTGACATTTAGATCTATCCTAAAAGATTGAGAGTCTCTAAAACTGATATCACTGTCTCTAAATATTGCAATATTCGTTTACCAATAGAAGCATTTATATAATCATTAAAAAAATATAAACACAGACATCGTTCAATAAAAGTTATTTTTCGTAACGATGGGTCTTTTTTTAATCAGCGAAAATGCATTAGATAAATTAGTTATCAGACTAGAATCACAAGATATCTTACCGTATATAGGAAAGGTTTTGTTCTAAACAAACATTTTTTTGCTCTTTCCTATCCATTTCCTTCTGAAACTGGAAGAAAAATTTGTAAATCGATGGGAAACTACAGACACAAAATTCGTTCAATTCTTTAGACTTTCAAACATGTAAAAATCCTTAAAAACTTGTAATTTAAGAAGGAATCAAGCTTTTTAAGCCAGCATATCTAAATTGAAACCCCATTCTAATATATGCAAGTACAGTTATCCTCAAACAATGTCATCCAAAAATACCGCTTTGCCGTCAACGTACATGGAAACTCTCAAATTCATTTAATCTTTTGATCCATTTGGGACTAGTCGGGGTGGTTCATCTCCTGCTGGCCCTGTGACAGACATTACTTTTGCTTCTTGAACATAAAAAAACATGCATCAAAAACAGTGCAAAGGAAACGACATTCATAAGATGTACAGGACGAATTCAAAGTCACTTTGTGAATTTGATTATAATTATTCAAGTAAGGATCATGAGAGCTTCCGACGCTTGGATAATCCCGTTGCGTCTTCATGTAGGCCCAAGCGTGATACCACAGTCCTCTTCATAAGACGTGGACCGCAGTCACGCTGTTAGCTGATATGTCGACTCACTGATGCAGCTACTTGTCGTAAATGCCAAACGCTTCCCTTCTATCGCGGGGGTTTTGCTAGCCATTTCGAGATCTCATTGCCTTTGATACTACTGTGTCCAAGAATCTAGAGCAGGAAAACTCGGTTTTCTATAGCTAGATGGTTGAGTTCTCCATTATACTCTAACACTTATATCAAAGTAGTCGTTGTACTATTCAGAGCCATAATAGCTGCCCACGAACGATTTTGGATACTCATTGGCCCATGTAAGGATATCACTCAGTGGATTATCTTAATGGCTACGCAAAAATTTTTGTACGGGGTGTTTGCTAGAGGAATCAGAGAGCGACATTTTTCGGAGGGATGTTGCACAGGACTTGTTGGCGCAGTTTTGACCCGTGAGTGCTTAGAGTGCCATCGTGTGTGCCGACTGAGGCTCCAGCGGCGCTTCTAAGAACCAGTCCCCTAACTCTTCTCAGTCGAGGCCTCCCAGTGAATAATTCAACCCTGATTCACCAGATAGGATCGCTGTGAGGTTCTTGCACATTTATTTCAAGTACTCTTGCCGAAGCAGCTTCCCACTTAGAATGACTCCTGGATAATTTGCTGGTTCTTTGAATCCTTGTGGTTATTGACCTTGTCTCAGTGTACTGATGGATTCACTCTTGTATTGTTCAGTAAACACAACCGTGGTCGTCTTTCTCAGGTTGACCGAGACTGCAGTCTCTCCGCACCAGGTATCTTCTTTTGCCAGTGCCTGCTGCATTCTCTCTGAAAGCGCGTCCAGATGTTGACGACGGACCATGGTCAGTATGCCATCTGCTTAGCCTATGGCATGGGAGCCCTGACTCATGTGTAGATGAAGCAGTTAATCCACTACCAGAAACTACAGCAGGCACAACAGGACGCCTATCTGTGGAAAGCTCAAGTCAATAGTACCACGCAAGGTGGTGACAGTCTAAGTAGTTGCTGGGATCCTGTTGCCCAGCATGGGAAAAGTCCAAGCAACGACCACAGTTGGGACACCATGAGCCATCATGGCTGCCCTGATCACCTCTCTAGAGGCACCTTTGCTGTTTATGAAGGCTCCAAATCGCGGAACCTTTCTATTTGACTTGACCTCCAATCACGTCAACTGCACCGCGTAGGGCCGTTTCGGTCAAGCGACCAGCCTATACGCTTGCTACTCCCTGTGTAGTGGCTTTTTTGTTAGGAGCTTGTCGTGGATATATCTATGCACCAGACTTTCTACCGTTTTTAGTGGGAAAAATATGAGACTGATCGAAATGAAAACCTTTAGGGTGAGGTTCAATCGATTCTGCCTGCTTTCAGAATGAAGACTGCTCGCGTACCTCTCAATGCCGCCGGGGCAGGGCCCAGTGTCTGACATGCTCTAGCAAGCCTCGCGAGCAGTCCTATGCTAATCTCACCAGCCTTCTGTTGAAAGAGCGGATACATGAAACCAAGACCAGGAGACTTGTGAAGGCTGAAGGACTCCAGGGCATACCTCACCCTGGAGTAACAATTCCGTTTTCGAGCCAGCTATTTGGCTCAAGCTGGGCCCCAGGTGGCATTTGTTCCCTTGAAAGTATCGCCCCTCTTCCCTAAATCTCGTGCAGCTCGGACATGTACCTTGATCAGGTAAGCCAAGGTCTTCCCGTCTGATACCGAGTACTCTTTGTGAGGCGATTGAAGAGTACCAAGAATATCATTCGGATTATTAGCAAGGAGTTTTTCCAGTTTAGTCGTCTCTACTCCGTTTCCAATGTCTGTGAAAAAGTTGGTCCAGCTTTTTCGCTTGGCCTCACGTAATGCACTCACGTGCTCATCTTTCATCGTCGTATAAGAGGTCCATAGCTCAGCTATTTTGCCAGTACTGGCACGCCTGAACCTCTCCCTGGTTTCCTCTCTGGTCCTTATCCATTCACTTTATAAATATGTATACTGTTCTTCTACTAACCTCCAAGCATTGCAAATATCATACAAAATGAATTGGTTCAATATGAAATTGTAATCAATAAGAAAATATCGTTTGATCAATGAAAAACCGCATAGCATCTGATAAATGATTGTAGTAGGAAGTATAAACTTTTAATGCCCTCTTTGTCGGCGGAAATATCTTTACCCAGTTGGAAAAGTTATATATGGTTCATACATAAACGACAAAACACTGGTATTTTTAATTTGTTTAATGCATAACAAAAAATATAACCCTTTATCATACCTACTATTAGAAAATGCGTCTTTAGAATAACTAAAACCATGGTTTTTGAATTTTTTCCAATTGTGCTGAAAATTTACGTCGTATAGGGAATTATGCTATGTTGCATGGTTATGGAAGGAACATTACGGTTTTATAAACGGATTTCCAGAGTTCTCTTCATCATTCACAAATGCAATTTTGAAGAAAAATAACTGGAAATTTCCTATTATTTGCTATTCTGACCTTCATTGTGAATATATGACCATATACATTTTCCCTCCAATTACTTTTTATAGCGAATCTGGATTCCGAACTACAACTCTTAGACCCTTTAAACGTAGAAATAAAAAGCTGGTTTGGCCTGATAAGTATGGCAGTATCATGAACGTTTCTACTAAATGTTTCGTTGAAAACTCATCTTTTTGATTCGGAAATCCACTTTAATAATAATGATATTTTTGATTGAGAGTTGCATGATCTTCACAAGAAAAATAATATTTGTGACGCGATTTGAGAATAGAGCTCCTCGTGTCCTAGCAGCGATGTTATAGGGGAAGAAAAGAAAAAGGCGACGAGCCGATTATAGCTTCCAGAACAGCGGTGGAAAAACCAATTATTCGTTAGAGGAATAATGTTTTCTTCAAAAATTTGTTCTTTGTTGGAAAATTATTCTTTTTTGGAACTTCAGTTATTAGGTTGGAAATTCTCATTTGATGAAAATTCGTCTTCTCAGATCGAAAATGGAACTTTTTGTTTAAAAATCAGGTGCAGATGGATTCGAATAACCTCCAGGAACCCTCATTGTAACAATGGAGAATGGCTGTGTCTATAAGGGAAATCTGGAGCCAATCACATATAGAGAGATACCCCTCTGGATGCAACCCAAGCAAGCGCATCCTAGGAACTTTTACTATTTCATACGAACACTTAGCAATCATTGGGAATCAACTCTTACCTTGCTCGAGCCAGAAAGTGGTAGTCATACTCCTCTCGATGCACCCAAGAAAGTCGAAATAAATTATGGAAACGGCCAGGAATATTTTGGGTATAAGTTCCAAGTATACGATGTGAACGAGCATAATCATAGAAGTCGGAGAAGAAATGACAAAGGCAATATGCCAGACAGCTACCACATATATCTATCGATCCCAATACCAATTGGGAAAGTGTATAGGGCAGCTTTATATCCAATTTCACTGATGGAATTCATCAAAATTTGAGTAAATGACATATTTAAACACCAAAAGAATATATTTCAACTGTGAAAGTAGGACATAGAGAATACAAATGAGTTGAAATTATATCTTCTGAATTTTTTCATTTCCTCTCTTTCGTCAGGAATTTTGGCATGTCTAGTATCATATGTAAGGGAATTATGATAACAATGTGTAAATAAAAGAATTCAAATTATATAATTTTGCGCGAATCACATGAAGAATTATATATGCATATATATACATAAATGCATATATAAATCAAACATTGGTTGAACAACCACTGCAGGGTCCTTCTGGGAGCAACTGTCGCGCTGGTTTGTCATCGTGTATTCATCTTACTTAGCACCTTGAACTCTAGAACGATCGGCAATACTTGCTAAACGATTGCCGGGTGCTCTGCACATTCGATCATTTTTAACTACATTTACCACGGGATTTAAGTTTTGGATTCCATCTTTATCCCCATGAGTACCAACACCATGAGAGCGGCAAAGATGTTGGTGAAGCACATTCAGGGCAGCATTGTACCTGTACAAATACGTCGTCCCTGCGTGGATATGTCAATTCGATAGTATATGCCATAGAGGCTTACGGCGGTAAAGAAACGCCCTGCACCTATCGCTGGAAACTTCTTGACGTAATATGCTCCTACAGTATGCTAAGATGGAAATCACACCGTCCTGATACGCGAAAATGAAACTCTCTGTTCTGGAACTAAGTCCAGATGATTTAAGGAAAGCAAGCGTTGACTCATGTGACAATAATTGATCTTTCACAATTTTGAAAAGTTTTCGTGCATCACCTTGTCTTGTATCTGCTTTGGGGAACCTTCTTTACTGATATTGTATCCTGAATGCGGCTCTTCAAGCATACCCAGGTATATATGTAGGTCTCTCCAGCGCTAACGTATCTGATAGCACTTCCGTCGACAAGATCAGGGTGCTTATCTATACCTGCTTTTCGTCCACGTTTCAGATAAATCTTAGCATACTTATCCGACCCAAAGTCCATACCCATTTCTCGTGTGTACCTCCTAACGATACTTAGAGCGTCTTGCGGGTGTTCTCTTCCAGAAGCATAGATCTCCAAGTCATCCATATAAAATATATGAGTGATCTTATGCTCACGAACATTAGTTCCACCACAGAGGTACCCATAACAATCGCGGAATGCGAGAGAAAATGGCAATATTGTGATGCAGGAGAGGAGAGGGCTCATTGCGTCACCCTGAAAAACACCACTTTGGAAATAAACCTCTTGATATGATAGATGCGTATTCAACAGCTGAGTTGTATTTTTATACTAGAATATTTTATATTGTAAGAAACTGAATTTTTAACCAAGGAACTGCCTGAGTCACTGTGTTAATTACTTCGGTATCGATTATTGTTTTTACTTCTTTTGACTATATTCTTCAATATCAAATGGAATAGCAATAAGTGGATGTTGATATGTAAAGAATGACGCATTTCTTACATCTTGAAAACCATAATAAGTACCAAAAAAGGTATACATTGTAACGTGGCATTTTGCCACATATACAGTAAAACGTATTTTTCTTTCAATTAATTTTAGTGATAAGACAGTCTTTCTTCGGAACTTGAACTAAGAGTCATAAATTTGTTAGTTGCCTGCGAGCAACTGGGATTGATTGGTAAACAAGCTATGTTTAAGCAGACGAATCAAGCAGGTCGGATCATTAATTTAATTTATTCTTTCATTTAGTAATTCAATAGATGAATTGGAATCAAGCAGTTATATTTCTTCACATTGCCTAGTACTTGCCATAATAGAATAGATCCAAAACATCAACAAACGAAAAGTTGGAGGTGAGGGTTTACGTCAATCGATCGGCGGCAGAGTCCGAATTGTCCGACCAGGGATCCAAAAGCCCATTTTCTTGGTTTGACCACACTTATTAGGGACCTTTCCTTTGATGTTTTTCTTTGTTTTATTGCGTCACGCGAGCGATCTGGTTCAAAGCTCAAGGGGTGTCACGAGTGACAGTAGACCAGTCAAGCAGTCGAGCACGAAGGAGGGTTATACGGACGGCACGAGTCGACCATATCACCATGGCAACTGACATCAACATGGCAACCGCCAAGAGGCGAACTCCGATTGCTCTATCGATGAGAGTCCCGTGGAGTCAAGAAAAGTCAGAGATGAAGACTCGAGTAGAAACGAGGCCACGCCGGTTGCCATAGAGACGGCAACATACCACGCTGCTAGTCAGGTTGATTGGCTCATCGCCCGGCGTCGCCCTGGGCAACCGGGGTTCCGCATCTTACCGGATATTGCGTTCCGTTTGACTCTTGAGCGAACCACAATCGTTCATCTGCGAATGACAACAAATTCTCTATAGTCCGTGTAGTTAAACATCTCCATCTTCACGGACACTCTCAGTTCGACCGTCCATGGGAAATACTACGAAATTAGAGACCTGTCGCCTTGATAGCGGTTCATAAAATTAAATTGAAAGAATGAACTGACAATAATGCCGATTGGCAGAGAGAACATGAAGAGACGAAGGGTAATCTCAGGTGAGTCCTCCTTTCATACACTTGCCGATCAATCATTTTGTTTGAACTTGTCATTCTTTTGTCGTTCGATACTCGAGATGAATTTAAAAAGTGGGCTATCAAAGCCGAATTCGTATATCCGTCAGCAGTGGCTGACCAGTGGCTAACCGCGTCAGTATTTCATGATTTTTGGTCTGATTATAGAATTTGTTAGGGCGTGAAATCAGCGCGACAGGATACAAGCGTGAAATTTGACAACGCAGCCTATTAAAATGGCCAGCGTTCGATCCGTGGAATTTCTGCTTGTGCAGTGAATAGGTCTGGTCTTGGATTGCAAGGGTTCCTAACAAATTGAGTGTCATTGTTGGTTAGTACACGGGTGATAAGCTGTGAAGCGGAACGACGCCAGCAACTCTACTACGCGGTCCAAAAAAAAAGGCCGACGTCCACGTGTAGGGTTTCTGCGGAATCGGACATGGGCATCCGAGAATTCTATCACGCGGTTCATCAGTGCTCGATGTAACTCATATAAAATTGTCCTCACATTTCCCCAGACGTAGTTTATAACTAGTGGTGTTGAAAGTCTAGATGCATTTGCAACGATTTCGAGAAATGCCTTGTTCTCTGCATATAATAAGTAACATCAGCGGATTGCTATAGAAACCACGCGGTCAATCGAAATGGCCGACTCTCGGAGACTAGTCCGTGGGGACTGGTCCTGATACGTAAGGACTTGGACATCAAGTCTCATTATTCTGTCACTCAATTTTATTATTTCTTTGATAAATAAATAACATGTCGAACCATGATGTGAATAATATATTTAGATGTCTCGCTTTTTCCATGCTTTTTGCTGTCTGACGTCACTCCTTATTACTCCCCTATCCGGTTTTCCGTGTGATTAGATTGGGTAGGGATCCCAAATTCATGGGTGAAGTGTTTGCTAGTTTTCCTTTTCCCTATTTAAAAATAATAAGACTAGCTGGCGCTCGACTACAGGAAATAATTAGGAACTGAAATTAATTGCCTATGAGATATACAAGAATACTCAACATTTCTCTAGAAAAAATGATTTTCCAAGTAGGCTGAGTTTTCTGTAATTATGAAGATTGTTCTTTGGGTTGGATCAATTTATCCTCAGGAGCTTAACCATGAGTCAAAACATATTCAAAATCATTGAAATCGTGCTTTTTTGGCTGAACAAGGAAAAAATTTATAAATTGAAATCAAGATTAGATTTCAAGTCGGTGAAATTTCCACACATTGAACAGTTTTTCTTCCACGTGAACAGAGTACGGTGATGTGGGTTTATTGTAGGAAGAAATCTTCTTATTTCATTTCGTAATTGATAACTGTAAATACGTCGTGTTGGTCGAGGTGACGCGACGTAGCCTAATTACAAGTTACATAATATTATATCCTTCTTATTGTTCTAATGAAGGTTAAAATGTTACACCATCATGTACTATATTTAGACGTTTTTAATAATACGATTCTCATATCGCGAACCCTTTTTTATTAGAAATGATAAACTCAAACACGGGTCTTCTCAAAGTTCCAAAATCTGCAATGGAAGATGCAAGGAGAAGAAAATTAATAAAATGACGATCAAGTCTGAGAGTCTCAAGGTATAAGAAGAGTTATTTGCTTCTCTTTGACATTTTGCACTCGAAAAATGTTTACCAGGAATGTTTATTCATGAAAATAAACTAATACGCATATTGAACAGAGAAAAACTGAAATGCTTAGTTTCAAAAGAAATACAGCAGTCATCTATCAAGTAACTCTTCAAAAGAAATTCTTCGAAAATCAGGTCACTCTTTCATTGATCTTTCAGAGCTGTTCTTTTCCTTAAAAGAGGAACTCACTGCTGCTACTGTACTCGTACAAATGTCAAGCTTCGTTCATTTCAATTGTGAAAACAACAAATTATTTTGAATGTAAGCCCAGATGTCGACGTTTCGTGAACCTTGCAGCTCCCATCTTTGGGACTGGCCTTAAAATGAGGTTTCAGGTTATGCTGTTATTATATATGCTTACCACGATACCTATAATTAGTCGAAGACTCCAGTGCGGAAACTGGTCTATCAATTGTCCCCATTCAATTTATTAGGCTGTTCTAAGATTTCGATTACTTCTCTATGTATTTTTTGCGAAATATTGTTTTTCTTAGCGCTGACGGCTGCTTTGTCAAGGAAGAAAGAGAGAGATAGAGAGAGAAACGCGACCACTAACCTATCCTACGTTCCTACCTTTTTCCTTTTGTACCTCCTTTACATGACTAATAATTGGTGGTGACTGACGTTATGCATTATTACGCCACTACATAACGGATAAGCTTTTTGTTTTGACAGTTTCAGATGATGAATAGAGACTGGGTGTGTGGAGTTCCAGAGGTGTAAATGAATTAAAGGGAAAGGAATTGTGGGATACTATGCAGGTCAGGGAGCTTGATATTTTGTGCATACTGGAAACAAAGAAAAAGGGATGTGACGTTAATAAGGTGAAGAATATTCTCGAACTCTGGTCAGAAGTAAACAATGAATCACAAGCTAGCCAAGGAATTGGTCTAATTATGAATGAGAGAGAGCAGGAGAGCATGTCAAAATCTATAAGTGTGCAGCTTCTAGACTATTATTGATAAGGATGAAAGTGGGAATCAGAAGACTGTTTATTGTAGCATATTACGCTCCTGTTGATGATGACAGTAAAAAGGCAAAAGACACCTTCTGGAACTAGTTGCTATATAGAATTCTGTGCTAGCACCAACTGTCCTGTATGGTGGCGAGATCTGGACGTAACAAGAAGAGGATAAGAGTAAACTGAACGCGATCGTCATGCGAATTCTGCTTAATATATGCGGTGAAACGCTAATCAGAAAAGTAAGTAATGAGTGGGTTCTTAGAGAATGTGGCGTAGAATAAACGCTGTTAGACAAGTGTGGTTCCGTCACGTTGAGAGAATGAATGAAGAACGATTAACAGAGCAAGTGCATCTAGGTAGAGTGAATGGTAGCGTACCCAGAGGCAGACCAAAGAAAGAATGGATTACATGTGTGAGGAAGACCCTTAAGAGTAGGAATATGCTGAGCCGTAGAAACACAAGAGCTTGTATGAATATATGGATGGGTGTAAAAAAAGTAAGTGTTGCATGTCAGCATAGGGATATATGAAGAGCAATCGTATATGAGAAAAAGAGTGAAACCTTCAACGAACGATTTTGAGTCCTAATAAGCTCGTGTAAAGATATCGCTTAGTGGATTATCTTAATGGCTTTGTGAAACTCTTTGGACGGTCTGTTTGCTAGAGAGATCAGGAAGCGACCCGTATCGGAGCGATGTTGTACAGGACGAGTGTGTCGTAGTGAAGTAGCCTCTCATATATTCATTCTGCCTAACAATTGAATTAGGGCCTCTGTTTACTAAAGATGCCGGGTTCCAAGCAAAGCTTTTGGTTTCAAAAATTGATATTGAAAATGAAATCAGTTTTTTTCTGTTCACAAAAAAAGCGGAATGAATCCTAAGACTGATCTAATTCATACATAACTATTCCTACCTCCTTCTTATACATATACGTTGCTAGAAATTTCCAAAATCTATTCCACTTTCAATTCTTGCCACATCAATTCTCTATTTTCCAGTAGTAACGAGGCTGGAACTGGACGATTAACGCTTACCCTTAAAGATATTTGGCCTAATAGTATAATAATAATAATGATAATAATAATATCATCAAAACTTATCTTTCAGCACCCTACCTGAAAACTTTATCAGGTTCATAAGAACACATGTATCAAGTTTTATGTTTTTCCCACAAATGGAGCTATATCCGCATGCACGCATGCAGACCGTCTGCTCGAAAAGAGTTGTAGCCAAATTTTGCTAGGTGTAGAAAACGCACCTTGCAATCTTCTAAGACCATGACATCAGATCAGCAAAGCTGTCATAATAATAGAAAATAATTATTACAAGTCTGATTTGGACAGACTAAGGAATAGATTCTTGAAATCTTACCATCAAAGACTAGAAGAGGAATACGTGTGGGTAGATGTTTTTCCCTTGTACCACGTAGGGACATAAGGAGATGTATCTGCAGTGATAGAGAGGTTGTTTGGCCAGCGCCATCATGCTATGGTAGCGACTAGATGCGTGAACAGCTTGGTAGCCGTACTAAGAA
>WSXT02014851.1:0-14422 GCA_011762715.2 Neuroterus valhalla
TATATGATGAATAATGAATGATCTTCCTAAAGCAAAAAATCGTCTTTTCCATGAAAAAATTATCTTTTCGGTTACAAATTTATCTTTTTAGTTGAGAATTTTGGGACTTCCGTTTCTTGTATGAAAGTGGCTGAGAAAGAAGGAAGGCGGGAGTCCTTTTGAATTTGAATTTCGATCTGGTTTAATGGAGTAAGAAGGTTCAGTAGAGAGATATTTTAAGAAGAGGGAAAAAGAAGAGAGGGAAATTAGTGAGGATGAAAAATTATAATCGAGAGTCAGAAACAAGCCAAAAATGTACAGAACGACTACTTCGGAAAAGGGTAGAGATGGAAAGTAGGATAAGGGAAAAGAGAAAGAAAAAGTTGTATATAGAGGTCAGAAACAAGGAAATGGCTGATATTAGAAAAGAAATAGGGGAATGGAAAAAAGTGAGGCAAAATTGAGAAAATAGGTTGCAGAGATTATAAAAGGGGCTAGAGAAACAGGAGGAGTCCAATAAGAAGTTAGAAGAGTTGGATTGTAGAATAGAGAGTATAGAAACCAAAAATGGGGAGTTAAGTGAAAGAGAAAGTGATAAGGGAAGGTTAAGAAGAATGAAGAGAAGTGGCGGAAAGAGAGGAAAAAAAATTAGTGATAGAGTCTAATATTAAAGGGGAAAGAACTGAAAGAAGGGATAGGAGAAGTGAGAACTATAGGAGAGAAAAGGGGATAGGACAGAAAATGGCCTTAGTGAACTAAAGAGATGGGGACAAAAGAGGGAAGTAATGCCAAAGAAAAGGAAATCATATTAAAATCGAGAGAGAATAGAGAATGATTGGACATGGGAACAAAGGAATATGCAGTATAAGTTGAGGAAAAAAGCAGAAGAGGAGAAATAGAAAAGAAAAGGAACGTTAGTTAAGTATGGGAAAATAAAGATACAAGATACATGATGAGATTGAAATGGAGAGACAGAAGAGTTAGTAGAAAGCGCGTTTACGTGGGACGAGAAAAGAAGAGGAGGGGGGGGAGGGGGGTATAAGAAATAGTAGAAAACAAAAAGGAATGGAAGGGGATGACCCTAGCGAAACTAAAGAAATGGGGACTCCAGAGGGAATTAATGACAAACAAACGTAAATTATATGGAAATCAAGAGAGAATAGAGGATGATTGGATATGGGAAGAAAGGAATAGTCAGTATAAGTTGAGGAGAAAAGCAGAAGAGGAGAAATGAAAAAGAAAAGAAACGTGGGTTAAGTATGAGAAAATAAAGATACAAGATACATGGTCGGATTGAGATAAAGAGACACAAGAGTTAGTAGAAAGCGCGATCTCGGGGGACTAGAAGTGTAACGAATAGATTATAAGAAATAGTAGAGAACAATAAGGAAAGGGAAAGAAAGAAGGTGGTGAATAAAAAATATGCTACTGAAATTTAGCAGGATTGGAGAGAAAGAATAGACAACTCATTAGAAATTTGGAATAGCGAGAGGTGGTAGTGCTGATGGTAACGTGGCTAGATAAAAAGAGATGGGAAGAGTAAGTGACAGGGATGAACAAAGAATGTATGGAAGAGAAGGACAGGAAGGTGTAAAGTGCTGACGGTGATATGCAGGAGAAATTGAAGGAAATAGACGAATTGATGGAAGATAATAAGGAGAAGGTTAAACTTGTAATAGGAGGAGATTTGAAAGCGAGGATAGGAGATGAAGGAGGAAGGGCATAAGGCGGAGAGTGAAGAAGAAAATCCTAAGAAAAGATACTGGATGGGGAAGGGAAGAAATTATTGAATTGCTTGGAGAAGATAAGATGGTTTATCTTGAACGAAAACATAGAGGTGGATGAAGAAGGTAAATGCACACGGTCAGGTGGTAGAAAGGGAACAGTCATTAACTATGTGCTAGTGGACGACGAGGTAACATAGAAGGTCAAGAAACTAGAGCTAACAGAATAAATAGACTCTGATCGATCTGCAATAATATTGACATGAGAGGGTAAAGAGGATGCTGAAGATGAGGGTAAAAAAGAATTGAGGGTAAAAAGGACAAGTAGATGGGATTGGTCAACGGAAGGGGAATAACAATTTAGGGGAAAATTGAAGAATGTAAAAATGGGAGAAGACAATGTAGATGGAGAGATGAGAATAGTGGAAGGAGAAATGAGAGGAGTATACGTAAAATACGTAAAATGCAAACTTCGATGCAGGCTGAGAAGGAATAAAGGCGGGATTCCTTTTGAATTTGAATTTCGATCTGGTTTAATAGAGAAAGGCGGTTCAGTAGAGAGATATTTTAAGAAGAGGGAAAAAGAAGAGAGGGAAATTAGTGAGGATAAAAAATTATAATCGAAAGTAAGAAACAAGCCAAAAATGTACAGAACGACTACTTCGGAAAAGGACAGAGATGGAAAGAAGGATAAGGGAAAAGAGGAAGCAAAAATTGTATATAGAGGTCAGAAACAAGAAATCGGAAAGGAAATGGCTGATTTAAGGAAAGAAATGGGGGGATGGAAAAAAGTAAGGCAAAATTTAGGAAATAGGATGCAGAGCTTATAAAAGGAGCTAGAGAAACAGGACTAGTCTAAAAAGAAGTTAGAAGAGTTGGATCGTAGAATATAGAGTAAAGAAACCACAAATGGGGAGTTAGGTGAAAGAGAAAGTGACTAGGGGAATGGCCCTAGTGAATCTAAAGAAATGGGGACACAAGAGGGAAGTGATGACAAAACAAAGTGAATTATATGGAAATCAAGAGAGAGTAGAGGATGATTGGACATGGGAACAAAAGAATAGGCAGTATAAGTTGAGGAAAAAAGCACAAGAGGAGAAATGAAGAAGAAAACAAACGTGGATTAGGTATAAGGAAATAAAGATACAAGATATAGGGTGAAATTGAGATGAGGAGACAGAAGAGTGAGTAAAAGCGCGGTGTCGAGGGACAGAAAGAGAAAGTTAGGGGAGAGGAGGCAATAAGAAAAAGTGAAAAATTCACAAAAAGGAGGAGAAAGAGGGTGGTGAATGGAGAAAATGCTAATGAAATGTAGCAGGATTGGAAAGAAAAGATAGAGAATCTACGAGAAACATGGATCACTGGGAGGTGGTGATGACGATGAGAACGTGGCTAGATAGAAAGAGATGGGGAAGAGTAAGCAAAAGGTTACCAAAGGTTATAGTTGGCAGGTTCAAAATGCAAAGAGGAGGAATAGTAAAGTGATAAGACAGATGACGATGGGAGGGGAGAGATGGAAGATAGTGGGAGTATATGCAGACGGTGATATGCAGGGGAAATGTAAGGGAAACAAAGAATTGATGGAAGGAAGTAAAGAGGTGATTAAACTTTTAATAGGAGGGGATTTTATTTCAAGGAGAGCAGAGAAAGGAGGAAGGGAATGAGGCGGAGAGTGAAGAAGAAACTAAGATGGGAAGGGAACAGTCATTGACTATGTGATAGTGGAAGACGAGGTGGCAGAGAAGGTAAAAAAATTAGATGTAGAAGAATATATAGACTCTGATCAATTTCCAATAATACTGACATTAGAGGGTAAAAAGCGTATTAAAGAGGAGGGTAAAAAGAATTGAGGTTAGAAAAGATAAATAGAGGGGATAGGTCAACGGAAGGGAAGTGGCAACTTAGGGGAAAGTTGAAGAATGTAAAAATGAGAGAAGGCAATGTAGATGAAGAGATGAAAATAATGAAAGGAGAAATAGAAAGAGTATTAGAGGGAACAAGCGAAAAAGAAGGAATTAAGAAGATGTGAGGAGGGGGGAAGTAGTGGAGATGAATAGGGTAGAAAGAAGAAGGAATATACTGAGATGTGTTGTAAGAAAAAAGAAGAGGAGAATAAAAGGTTCGAAGAAGATGTGGAGGGGGCTACGACTAGAGAAGAGGTTTGGGAAGAAGCTAATAAAAAGAGAAAAGGAAGGGAAGGACAAACCAGGATCTCCTAGGAGGGGTAGAGAATAAGGTTAGGAGGGGAGCAAAACAGAGAAGGGATAGAGACGAGGAAGAGGACATAACAATAGAAGAAATTGTCAATGTTATAGGAATAATGAAAGAGGAGAAAACGTCTGGTTTGGATGAAATTTCAAATAGAGTCTGGAAATATGAGGGGCATGGACTACGGGAATGGACATGGATAATTTAGAATAGGTTATGGAAAGGAGACAAGCTAAGGAAAGAACAAATGAAAAAAGGTTCATAACCAGAAAAAGGTCAACGAATAAGTTATACATTGTTTTTTAACTGGGTACGTAGTTTTTTTCACAATCGGGGAAATGAACATAAAAAATTAAATTTGTTGAAAAAATTACAAACGTTGTTCATCGAAAAAAATCGAAAAATTTGTTATCAATATTTTTTTCATGAAATGCGTTGTTTCTATTTTGAGTTGAAAATTCACGTATCTTCTTAGAAATGTATATTCTTGGGTGAAAATTGATCTTTTTGGGTTTTAATTTCAATATTTGATTAAAAATTCTTTTTTTTTTTTTGTCGAGAATCAATTATTTTAATCAACAATTTTTTCTTTTTCGAAGCCAAAATTTTTTCAGTACAATATTTACTTCTCTGGTTGAAATATTGGATATATTCTCTAACAATTAATTATAATTTTCGATTTTTGATTAGAAATCCACTTTTCTTGCTTACATGTTTAAATTTTTTCGTAGGAACTATAGACCAGCAGACGCGGCTTCCACCAACTAAAGCTTGATCCTAGTTCGGCTGCTCCTATTGCACTCTCATGCGGGTGCTCACAACAATTTCCTCTCTCATTATCACACACTTGCACATTTCCATACCGCTTATATACCGCTTATCACACTTATCAATTCACCCGCAACAAAAAATAATAGAACTCGTTAAAAATCCATCTTTCTAGTTACAAATCAAATTATTTCGTTGAAAATTTGTGCTTTTTGGATGAAAATTTTTTTTTCTAGCTGTGTATGTAACTGGTTATTTTTGGTTGTGTCGTTGATATTCCATGCGTTCTGTTGAAAAAACTTTTTTTATTTGGCTGTAGATCAATTTAAAAAAAATGTAATTTCGAGTATTGGATTTTGGATAAAACATTCTTCCTCTCTTTTCTGAAAAATCTTTTCGGTAGAAAATAAATCTTATTGGTTAAAATTTGATCTTTTCTTGTAGAAATTAGTTTTTTGTCAACAAAAATTAATTTTCCGTGGACTTAAAATTAAACTATGCTATTTTGGTTTTAAAATTCATGTATCTTGTTTAAAATTTATATTTTTGCTTAAAACTCAATCTTGGTGGTTTATAGTTTCAATATTTGATTGAAGATTCATTTTTCTTTTGAGGATTTATTTTTATGATCGAAATTTTTTTTTCCATTGAAACCAAGATTGTCATTTGAGGAATTCCTATATTCTGTTGAAAAGTCGTATTTCATTTTGAGAAATTGAATTTTGTGTTACATACTCATTTCTTTGATTTAAAATTTAACTTTCAGCAAAAAATTCATTTTCAAATTAGAAATTCGTCACAAGCAGTAAAATATTTGTATAAAAATCCATTTTTCTTCTGAATGTTCCAGAAAATTCTGCCAATTAATTTATATAAATTTATATTATTCCAAATTGGAGGATTATCGAAAATGGAAAATAATATTTGAAAGGAAAAACTGAATTACAATTTCGATAAGCTGCGAGCATAATTTTTTTTATGCAAACTATAAATGCGTCATGACTTGGAACTTACCCCGGAAAGATTTCTTCAAGTTAACTGTTGATAACAATCTTATCACTAAGCCGGCAAGAGAAGCTCTGGAACTCGAGGAGGATTGTCAGATTTTATATAAGGTTATCAACCCTCCAAAAAGAGTAGGGACTCAATAACCGTTATTTACAACCAATAAGAATCTCATAACCACTTAAAGAATAAATAATGCTATTTGGAACCTATGGATCAATAAATAATTTCCTCTGATCCAGAAAGTAATTGAAAAATACTTCCGACATATTTTGACGGTTTTATATTACAATTTTGAATTCAATGTTTGATCATGTAATGCAAATTCTTAATTTTGGTCTTCACACAATTTGAATCCACGATTCTTGATTCAATCATGTCGCTTATTACTTGTAAAAAGAAGTGGCGTCCTAAAAACTGCTGGGATTCGAACCTAGGACCCTTCCTTTCCCGGACGAACACTGTCTCTAATGACCTACGGAGAGACATGGCGAACCTTCACTCACAAGAATATATACGCTTTCTGCCTTCTATAAACACAATACTTCAAATATAATTATTTATTCTTATTCTCAAAATGAAAATCATATCTTATGTTTATTTTCTCTATGGATTCAATAAAAACAGAACAATTGTGATTTTTGAAACTTATGATTAATTATCCGAAAATTACAAAATGAGTTAACGACCTAGAATCTGGATAAAAATCAATTTATTAAAATTAAGAATGTAAGAAGTAACAAAATGGTAACTAGTTAAATTTTTTTGGTAACAGTAACTCCAAAAATGAAAGTGTTTTAATTTTTTTCAGTTGTATGTATAACTAGACAATAAACTTCTCTCGATAGACATTCATTAAATTAGTTGGATATTCACCTCCTTGGATAAAAAATCAAAATATTATTGATTGGGAATTCATCTTTTCTCTTTTTAAAAAATTCGTTATTTCGAATCAAAATTTTTAAAACATCGTTAATTTTGATCCTCCTGAAACTAAAAAATTAATTTTCAATTTAAAAATTAGTTTTCTTGATTAAGTTCCACAGCTTTTGATTTAAAACTGGAACATTTTTTCAAATATTAACTATTACATTTTCAGTTAAAAATGCATAATTTTTTCAAATAATATATATTTTTCAAAAATAATCTCTTTGATGGAAGATTTATCTCTCTGGTTTGAAATTTAACCATCTTTCTTGAATTTTGTCTTCTATGTTGGAACTTTTTTTTACTCCTTGAAGATCTATAGTTTAGTGAAGAATTTACTCCTTCTATAGAAAATTTAACTGTTTTGTGGTTACTAAAATTTGTGTTACAAAACATTAATTTTTTTACTGAAAACTGGATTATTCAAATTTCTTATGGAAACTGTATAATGTTTAGTTGAAGATTCAACCATTTGGTTGAAAAATCCAAACATTATTGATTGAGAATTCATCTTCTCTGTTTTTGAAAAAATTCGTTATTTCGAAAAAAAATTCCAACAATAACGTTAATTTTTATCCCCCTCAAACTAAAAAATTAATTTTTAAATCGAGAAATAGTTTTCTTGGTTGAGTTCAACAGCTTATGATTTAAAACTAGAACATTCTTTCAAATATTAAACTTTACATTTCTAGTTAAAAATTCACAATTTTTCAAATTATATGCATATTTTTCAAAATTGATCTCTATGATGAAAGATTCATATCTCCGATTTGAAATTCAACCATATTTCTTAAATTTTGTCTTCTTTGTTAACATTTTTTTCCTCCTTGAAGATCAGATTAAGTGAAACATTTACCTCTTTCATAGAAAATTTAACTGTTTTGTGGTTAATAAAATTGGTATAACAAAACATTAATTTTCTTTACTTAAAACTGAAATATTCAATTTTTTATTCAAAATGTATATTTTTTAGTTGCAGATTCAACCATTTGGTTGAAAATGTTCTTTCTTTTAAGGAAACATGATCTTTCTTGTTGAAATTTGGACCTTTTGGTTAAATAACAAAATTTGCCTAAAAGTTGAACTCTCCTGTTAATAATAAAATATTTTGTTCAAAGATTCATAATGCAAGTTGATGTTTGGTTGGAAATTCGTGTTTCTCGTTAAAATTCGTCTTCGTGTTGAAAAATGCATCCTTTTTAGTTGAGGATTCATATTTTTAGTAAAAAATTCAACTATTTTGTTGAGAATAATTTTTTTTTTGTTTCAACGCTAATCTTTTCACACGAATCTTTTCATTTAAAAGTTTTTTATTTTCTGTTGAAAATGATTTATCGGTTGATTCAGAAGTAAATTATTCCATTTCGGGTTAATGATTAACATTTTTATACGGAATTTCATCTTTTTAGTCCATAATTTCACTATTCAGTTGGAAATTAATTTTTCTCAAATTCAAATATTTTCTCGTAAATTTATGCATTTTGTTAAAAAATTGTTTTACTCCTGAGAAATTAATACTCTTAAGGAAAATTTCATCTCTTTGATTGAATATCCCATAAATTTTCTGAAAATATTTGTTTCTTCGGATAAGTATTATATCATCAACTAGAAATTACACCACTCAATTTTTTGTTGCAAATGTATATTTTTGAGTTAAGAATGTTTGTATTTTGTAAAACTTTGTCTTGCTCGATAAAAATTGAACGATTTGGTTAGGGAATAATCAATTCAATTGAAATTGATTCCTCCGATTTGAAGCTCAATTTTCTTTTAGACATTCACCTTTTTCAGTTAACAAATTAATTTTTTTGTTCGCAATATTTTTGGTTGAAAGTTAATCTTTTTAGTTGGAAATTCATTTTTTGAATTGAAGATATATAATTTTCACTCAAGTTTTCACTTCTTTGATCAAAAAATTAAACTCTCCTGTTGAGAATTTGTGTTTCTGGTTGAAAAATTAATTGGTTTGTTTTAAAATTTTACCATTTTATTTTTTGTTCAAAAATTTTGTTCTCTAGTTGATGATTCCTGTATTTTGTTGAAAATCGGCCTTTTTAGCACTAAATAAATCTTTTTGGTTGAATTTTCATTTTTTTTGTCACAAAAATTTTCTTTTTCGTTGAAAATAAATTTTATTTTGACCTAAAATTAAAATATTCTATTTTGGGGAGAAAATCCATGTATCTTGTTTGAAATTCATATTTTTCGTCACAAATTCAACATTTTTAAATTTTGGATTCGAATATTTTGTTAAAGATGAATTTTTTCGGTAAAACATTTAAATTCTTGATTGCGAACTCTTTTTCACGAAATAAAAATATTCATTGAAGAAGTCCCTTATTTCTTTAGAAAAACGTCTCTTTTGTGAAAAAATAATTTCTTTAATGAAAAATCATCTCTTTTGTTCAAAATTCAACTCTTAAGTGCAAAATTAATTTTTCTCATATCGAAGATCCATTATTTTTGTTCTTCGTTTCAAAAATTCAATTGAAATTTTTTTTTTTTTGAAAATTCTTTTTATCAGCTAAAGATTAATTGCGATTGATTAAAAATTCATTTTCCTGTTAGAAATAAAAAGTTTTAAAATTCTTACTATTTGATTTAATTATTCAGTAGGTTCAACTATAACTTTTCAATTCAAATTTCTGGGTGAATATTGATCATGAAAAAAGGAATTTTCCTTCTTGAAATTCAACTAGTTTATTGCAAATTGATGAATTTTATTAAAAAATCCCTTGAAATCAAAAGTAATCAAGAAAAAATTACAATAATTACTTTTCGGCACAAGAAACTCATAAAAAGTCATATTTCGAATTGGTAACAATAAACAAAACAAGTTACTTCTTCCGTAATTTAACGGTAGATAACCAGTTTCTGTCAAAAAGTAACTAAGCCATCACTGACTTTTTTTTACGTCTTTCCTGTTTGCAAGCAACTGAAAACCAGATTGTACAGTTATTGGAACAGCAGAATCACGTTTTTCCTTGTTCAATTTTTATTAATCTTTTGAGAAATATTGAATGGATAAAAAATATTATTTTGCAAAAAATTATCCTGAAGTGAAAAAATTTTCTCCTCTGGTTATTTATCCATATTATGAAAAATATATTAAATAATTGAATTATCAATTTATTATCAATATTTATTCGATTTGAAAGGCGTTTCAAATAACAATAATTACGAGATTTTAACATAAAGACAACATCTAATTTGAAAATAGTTTTAGTTAAAGAATGATTTTTTTCGAGCGAAATTTATCATTTTTTCAGAAATATAATTTTGTTAGTTGAAAATACGTCCATTTATTCAAAAATTAGTTTATTTTATTTAATAGAAATTTTTTCTTTACTATGAATTTAACTATTCTATTTTGAGTTTGAATTCATGTTTTTTGCTGGAATTGTATCTTTTTTGGTAGAGAATGTATTCTTTTGGATAAAAATTAATCGTTTTGGAAAAAAATTCCACCATTCGGTTTAACATCTTTTCTGGAAGAGCATTCTCAATTCTAAATAAATTCTCTTTTTCTTGGTTGAAATTCAACGATTTTCCTGCAAAATGTATGAATTTTGTTGATATATTATTTTACATTCAATCGGCTAATCTACTGATCGTCAAATTCAATAAATCGTTTGTATGAAATTTTAAGCAATATCGAATGGTCCGAAAAAAAGAATATTCTGCTGAAAATCATAATAAAATAGGATACTAATTTTCCTTCTGTTATCTATCAAGATTACACAAATATGTCAATTTTCACGTTTATTTATAATATTTAGAGGATTGGAGTCCAGAATTCCTTAACAATTCAAAAAATATTTTCAAAACGCATTTTACATAATTATGAACACAATATTAATCTGAAGACGAAATCTACTTAATTATTCTCACTGTACAATTTTTAGCCAACCTTATGCTTCCCTGAGACATACGTTACCTTTTCCTACTCTTTCTCACTCATGATTTTCATTCTCTCTCCCCAGACATTTGTCCACTACTTGTATTTTCTTATCTCTTTTTTTCAATTCTTCAAAGCTTCTTTTTCCTTTTGCTCCTACGCCACGCTTTCCATAAAACTCTCTTCTTTTTTCTTTCCAGTCTCATAACTCTGATTCCCTCTTTCCTCTTTCTTCCACCTCTTCTTAAAAATTTTCCGCCAGCTTCATCCTTTTTCCCTCTTTTAGTTGCTCATCCGATTTCTGCACCTTTCTTCCTGCCTTTGTTACTAATTCAACCCTTAAGGCTTCTCCTTCTACCATATAACCTAGCTTTCTCCATCCTATCCCTAATGTCCATCTCATACATCTCTCTTGTAACTTCTATGTCTCTTTTCTCTTCTTTCACCTCTGAACTTCTGCTGCACAGATCAATACCCGTCATGCTTGCATATCAAACAAACTCATTCGCCTCTTCCAATCCTTTCTAAACCTTCTCTTTTCTTTCCTTCATATCTGCTCCATTACCTCTACTGCTGTTCCAATCCCTTCTTCGATATGCGCTCTATGTTTCCCATTTGCTCTCACGATATAACAAGGTAGTTGAATTCCTTTACGTCCCCTAACTTTTCACATTTCCATCTCGTTGTCAATTTTTTCTTTCCTCTTTCTTCTCTCCTTAGGTTTCTATTTTTAATACAATTTAGCACATGCATACTGCCCATCACTCACATACCTTTCCTTAACTATCTCTGATTCGGTGGAATTATCTTCTTTTTTTCTACTTCTTTTTTCAATTTCTCTGATTCTATCAACACAAAAATCTGACATATTGCTGGCATCAGCGTCACCCCCCTTACAGCCTTCAACTCTCATCCCTTCCCTTTTCCCACTATTAGTGAAGCTATCCCTTCCTTCCATATTATTGTCCATCCCTCTTGTCTTCATACCCTCCACATATTATCCAGGCCCACTATCTCGATTCCTATCCTCCATTACCTTGAACTTTATTAGGGATTTCATCTACACCTGCTGCCTTTTTCTCTTTCAGTAATCCTATCTTTATCACTATTTGTTCTTTTGCACGATGCTCTTCTTCGTTCTCTTCCCTTCTCTCTTTTCCCCCCTAATTGTTATCTTTTCCACTCCTTCCAACAAATCCGTAGACTTTCTATCTTATTCTATCATTCCAATAATCTGATCCTCTTCCTTCCATTTCTTCTTCCTCTCTATCTACCAGTTTACATACTTCTTTCTCCGTGTTAGCCTCTCAATTCATTTCTTACTTTTTTTTCTCCTTACACTTCTCATCGCAGCCATCAATTTTTCTTTGACGACTAAACACTTTCTAAACACTTCACTTTAGAATTCGGTACAATTTTCTATCACCATTTGCATACCCGCATCTACTCTCTCTCTCTTCCTACTTTAATCTTTTCCTTATTTCTTAGCTCTCCACCGTATATCACTTTTCCTCCCCTCTACTTTTACTATTAATGGACTTGGTTTGAGTCTATATAATGTTCTATTCCAAGCCTCCATACTGTGTCTCTAATCTCATCGTCAATAATAGCGTAGTCTATAACTATTCTTTTTCCCTTATCTGTATGAATGTATTCTCCTTCTTCATCCTCCTCTATGTTCCTAATTAAGGTGAACCATCCTTGATCTTCCAATGTATTCATCAAGTTGTATCCCTCTCTGTTTACTACCTTGTCTTCAACGTTTCTTCCAGTCCCATCTTCTTCTTCTCACCATTCTTTCTCTCTCTTTCTTCTGTTTTTGCATTGAAGTCTTCCTCCATGAATAAATTCACACCTTTCCTCCCCTTCCATCAACGTATATCCGTACTATCGTTCACCTCTCATCTTCTAACCATATACCTTCTGCTATTTCTCCTCCCTCATTATTCTGTGGACAATTTCAATCTCCCTTCTTTGCTGTAAAAACTTCTCTTATTATCATCAACATTATTCTCAATGTCCCTTTCTTTATATGAAAATTTGTTTGTTTCTTGTACCTCCCAACTGTAACTTTTTGGTGTCAATGTCAAATCATTCCTAATCCTCTCTGTACTTCCATATAACAGCCTGTTCTTTGACATTTCATCTCCCTTTTCTTGTCTATTCTCCTATCCTTCTAGCGCGATGTCTCCTCTTTTCCCCCCTTCCATTCTAATCCATCTACATTCCTCTCGCATATCGTCCAATCTCTCATTTTTCCATTCATTTCTATCTCTTTCTTTCACCCGATTGTCATTTCCCTTCCTTTAGAACCATTTTGAATCCTTTCCCTGATCTCGCAAATTTACTAAGTCTCTTCTCTTTTCTTCTGAATCCCACCATATAACTCCTATCTGCATTTTTACATGCTAAACTCACCTTTTTTTTTCTTCCTTTATACTTCTTCCGCTATTTCCCTCATTTTCAATTCAATATGTATTCCGCTCTATGTCGAATCATTATCGATTCTCTTTGTACTTCCATCTAACAGACTCTTCGTTTCCGAAACCTCCTCCTCATCTTCCTTGATTCTTCTATTCTACCAGCGACGTTTTTTTGCGCCTTCCCTCCGTCCTAGGTACATTCTAGTCATTATTCTATAATCTTTCTTCATTCCATTTATTTTCATCTTTTTTTCCCTCCAATTCTTAATTTCCTCCGTTCTGATCTATTCTGAATCCTTTCCTTGACCTTTTGTATTTAGGAAATCTCCCTTCTTTTCGTCTCAATCCGACTATATACCTTCTTTCTACATTCTTCGTTACTCTACTCATCCTTTTCTCTTTCTCCTTCTTGCTTTTTTTTCTGACGCATTCTGATTTCTTCATCTTCCTCTTGAAATAAGTCATTGCCTGCCTATTTCTCCATTTTATTTCTTTCACTCCTCCGCCTTTTCTCTTTCGATTTTGCTATTTATAATATGATTCAGCTCATGAGCATCATCTATCACTACCAACCTTTTCTTAACCCTGTCTGTTTTGGTAAAATCACCTTCTTTTCCTCTGCTTTTATATTTACTCTCAGTAATACCATTACAACATATCTATCTCATATAATGTCGACATCGGTATCACCCCCTAAATTTTTCTCCGATCACTTTCCCTATCATATCACAATGCCACTATCCCTTCTTTCTATATTCTTGACCAACCCTCACTTTCCCATACCCTGTTGCAAATTATCCATGCCCACTTCTTCCATTCATTTCATCTATTTTTCTAAACTTCATTAAGAATTTCATCTATACCTGCTGCGTTACCCTCTTTCAATAACGCTACCTCCGTCTCTAGTTGCTCCCTTGTGATATTGTTTTTTCCGAACTGTTCCCATCCCTCTTCTCCTCATTTAGTTGTTTTTTACTCTTTCTAAAAAATCGTTAAAATATACATTTTTCCACCATTCCAATATCCTGATTACCTTTTTTCCTCTCTTCTTCTCTCTATTCACTACCTCCCATGCTTATTGCTCTGCGGTAGCCTTTCGTTCCTCCTCTTCAAACAATTCATTCTTCTCCTCCTTCCTTGTATCGCTTTACGCATTTTATTCCTCTTCTACCCTCCCGTACTCCTCCGTATTACTCTTTTTTTCTCATTTTCCTAATTCCTTTGTAACTTACATTTTCCCCTTGCATTTCTTATCGCAGCTATTTCTTTTACCATATTTCCGACTTCTTTTCAGCCAGTTTATCCTCGACTGGGGCAGTTACCTCGTTGAGAATAATCTTGAAGCCAGCGATGTAACCCTAAAAGATTTCACAAAATGGTCACAGAATATGCCAAGCATGCTTCTCAAAATTACATACAAGAATAAGCAGTCGCGGACAGCCGATAGGAACCAGTCGTGGGTGTGGTGAGCCCACATTGGTATAAATATG